>WMED01004982.1:0-20044 GCA_019650415.1 Pipa parva
TGGAAAGCTCAGCTGAGCAAATTTTCTACAGGTAACGAGTTCTGTGTTTCGTCTAACGAGTAGGACAGGTGCGGTGAACACCTGATTTGCTTTCTGCACAGAAAATGCACTCAAAGAATTTCATGATTGCACTATTTCAAATTATTCTAATTCGTTGACCAGCACTTGTATAGTAATATAAGGTTCTTACAGCCCATACACCGATTCAGATATGGACTTATACCAGTCACTGATTTGTGGGGTTTATCCCAAATAACCTTTTTACCCAGACATTCCAGCAAAATTACAGCCTTAAAGAGCAAAGGAGGGTTATATAAACATTTTCCTTTAAAATACTATTTATAAAACTTTTATTAACATAATGGGAAAAAGTATGAAAGTACTCAGGCAATAAAGATACACAGGTCAATTACTCCTGGTGTTACTCTGAGCTGTCAAAAATCTACTGCTTTATGACTTGCATGCATACAGTACCCAATGGCCATGGTCTTCTCTAAATGACAATATAATACTCTTAGGGCATCACCCCATAGTTTCTCAAATGGAAACCTAGTCTCCTTTATTTCATTTTTAGGAATATAAAATATATAGACTGCATGCACAGAAAGAACACCCCATTCCATAGCAAAGGACTTATTATAATAATGCTAATTCTAATACCCCAAAGGGCTCTCAATGGCCCTACCTCTTGAGTTTATTTTCTTTAGAACATGCCCTTGTTTCTAAAATGAGAGGTAATGTGTACTACATGGTTAGAGTTTCAAAAAAACCCCAAGGGCATTTTCTATTAGTTTTCTATTTAGATATGCATGGAAGATTTGTTTCATAGAGAGATAATGCCAGTAAATGTGGGCATAGTGCTTCTAGACAATGACGTAAGGATTTGATGCTCCCGCTACATAAATACAAATGTATTTATATTTTATTTATAATGTGCTTGTAATGCTTTCAGCAGAGACAAGTAGAGTATAAGTGACCTTTTTATAACCTTTTATTGGATAACTGAATAGATGGTAAATGCAAGCTTTCCACACTACTTAGATCTTTTCTTCAGGCATGGCATGAAAAGGTATCACCTATACCAGGGGTTGGCAAACTTAGAAGTGGAGGGAGTTATTTCACTCCCTCCTCCAGTGGCAGCAACATTTTTTTTCAAGCTGCCAAGGGGGAGGAGCGCACAATTCCGATCACATGACCTGCCAACGTCTAATGAGAAGAAACGTCAGAGGTCATGGGCGGGGCTAGGGAGATGCGCTCCGAGCCACAACAAGGTGGCTGAAGACCCGCATGTGGCTCGCAAGCCTACTTTGCCAACCCCTGACCTATACTCTATTTGTCTCTGCTTATATCTATGGCTATCACATTGCTACACTCTACTGCCTCTGTAATGCTATCATTAACGCCAGTTACAATTAATATTGAAACTCTAGAGTAAAGTCACCATGGTACTTTGAACTCTGAACTTGGCATCTTGAGGAGCCTTACATTATATATAGTGTCCCTGACGGAGGGAAAGATCAATAACCACTGTCCACTTGTAGCTACATTACACTAACTTCTGTTGGGATGAAGCTACTCCCTACCTACCCCCTGAGTAGTGTGTTACCCTACTGCTCTGTACACATCTAGGAAACAACTAAATTTCTTTTAAGAGACTCACAATGCAAAAAAATGAAAACAATGACAAGATTATGTAATCCTTGCTTCTTTACATTGTTATTATTCATTTCTCTCATGTTACTTATGCTGTGTTCCATTGTGGCTTACTTGTAATAAATTGGTTTGCCTTTTGAACTACTCTGGATAAACTACTAGTATCCTTTTAGATATTCTTGAATTTGCTTGTACTCCACCTGCTCCTGAATAATATTGTAGTTGATTAAACGGTGCTTACTTTTGACCAGTTTACTGACTATTCAAATACCAGTGTTCTGCAACTTCTACTCAGATCTTCTTCATTTCCATATCTCGCATCAGCTAACCTATGCCTTTGCTTCTAGCTTGGGCCTCAAGGGTTAACTTCCTCTCTGATAGTTTTCTGTTGAAATAAGCAGATTTTTATTAAAGATATTACACCACTCAGCAGAAAGTACTGTATATTCATATCTTATGTGCCTGAGGCAATAGGAGGTTGACATAAATATAACCAGACCCTTGTGGCTTTGTCAACAAAATCACTTCTACTAACCAAAATCATTTTTACAGTAGTAATATATTGATCGTGGCAGTTTTATGCTGAAATGGTACTTATACAATACTGTGAGCAGCTGATTGATCTACCTTTTTCAAGTATTCTGCTGTATCAGATCATACCTTCCTACTATAACTGCCACACATAGGAGCACTTTAATATCAGAACTTGCATTTTTGGTCTATATGATTTACTATATGTAGTTTTCCTTGGCACAGCTGTTTTGTTCTTATACATACATTTTTGAGGGGGTTATCAAACAATACAGTGAACATCTGCAACAGATAACAACAACAGAAATAGTGCAATTAAAGGAGATGTAAACCACCACTATAATGTGTATTATACTGAAAGTTGGTAAGAGGAAACTCCGCAAGGTGATTTTTTTTAATCACAAGTAATATAGTGTCACGGATCACCCAAATCACAAAGGAGTTTATCACAGGACTGGGTTGTCACTAGAGGCACTATAACGTACCCAGAGCCCATTAGGCCTCTAAAAGCACTAAGATGTACTAAACTAAACACACATAGGGATACTGGTGCCTACAGAGGTGTGTCAGGTGGTACACCTCTAGAGGCACTAAGGTGTATTGTGGCAAAGTGCAGGCTAACACACAGGGAACATGGGTGGTTCAATTCTGGAGGAGCAAGGCATGCAGAGAGGTACAGAGAACAGGTACAGGAGAGGTACAGGAACAAGAGTGACTTGAAACACACAGGTTAGTTGAATCCTCTGTACCATAGCAGCAGTTGGCTCTGGTTAACACTTTGGAATGGAGTCTAAGAAGGCCCTGGTCTTCACCCTGAAACCCCAAGGGGGTATGGTCTTTGTGGCAGGGGACCTCCCAGCTTGCGGCCCTCAGGTTAACCCCCCCCCCCACACACACACACACACACACACACACACACACACTGGTGGCAGCTGAATAGATACATGTGGGAAATCTGGAGGATACCTAGATCAGCAGAACTGTAATGGAGCAAGATCATACTTCATAGTTGAAACTGTCAGTCAGAGCACCCCTGGGAACATGTTAAACTGTGACTCCCAGCACCTGTTTGAAGCAGCACAGTTTGTGGGAGTGTGCAACACCCATTGATTTTAAAAGTGATGAATTTTATTTTTAATTTGTGTATTTTGAATAAAATGATGTGATCTTACTTTATTTTATAAGTTTTATAAAGTTTGCTGCAAAGTAAATGTTGTATTATATCTAATGGCAGTGTGGTTCAAGGTTAACGTATTAATATATATAATGCATTATATGGATGGTCAGTTTGAAAACATGAATAAAGGATAATTTAGGCCCAAGGATTTAAAGGCAATGGAGGAATTACTGACCAGTTCATTGAATCTTAGATAAGGGTGAAGAAAGATATCACTCGTGAGTTATAGAAATTTTTTAATGGTTAAATATGGGACAGATATTGATCATATCTATTTTTAGATCAATTACTATTTAAAAGAAACCTGTAGAGTGAATCAAGGGTTAATTTGGTACATTGGTTGCACTAGCTGGTAACACCCCCTATTAAGTCCTTGGGTGTATTTAACAATGCATATGGGTCTAAGCACATTAACTATGACTAAGCGCTCTTGCGTGAAACGCGTTAGTGCTATGTGCTTTGTTTATATATAATCCATTTTTATGAGAGACTAATAAATAAGGCTTTTATCTACCTGGAGTGTCGGAGGAGTGTTTTTGTTGCAAAAATTCTAAGTAAATTAACAGTTTGCACTTTATCAGAGCTACTGGGCATTGAAACTTGGCATTTAAAAGTATTACTGGGCTTTTGGAAAAAGTAACAAGAATAAGAGCACTTCAACTGGACAACAAGGCAAAGTAAATGTACTATATATGCATTGAACTAACTGGTCTTATTATTATCACACAACAAATGTTTCCCAGGTTAGCAGGTGTGCTTTACTTGCCTTACTTTTCTAATCCATTTTCTAGATTATAGACTTTGGCACCATGATTTCTAAGCTCTGTATTGTATTGCAAACAAAGCTTATTCTACTTAACAACAATATGCTCAATATGAGGTATATCAAATCTTTACTAAATAGTTAGAGATTTGGTGGACGATTCTCCACTGCTCTTGAGTTTTCACATTTAAATGCCACAGATGCAGCAGTATACATAACTTAGTATGGAAGAAATGTATCCCTCCAGTTTTCTAGCAATTTTTCCCCTTTATTCTTAGACATGTTGGTAGAAGACTGGTGTAGCTGGCAGCAGATTATTCTTTTTTGTAGTAAAAAATTGTAAAACATTTTCCCTTTCAAAAAGGCTTTGCTTAGCAAGCCAGGCTTTATCTAATATACGTATGTTCTGCTGCTATATACAGATAGAAGCATGCATCTTTGCAAATGTCCCTGATGTGCTGTTGAGTAGGCTGCTGTTTAGACAACATTAAATAAAGCTGTTAAATAAAATATGCTTTTATTTTCTCTACAAATGTAGATTCGTGTGCGAGAGACATCCCTGGTGCACAGTAGTCAATGGGACAACAAATCACTGATGCAGAGCAGATAATCATTTTATTCCTACACAAAAGATCTTTATGACCACAAAGTCACAAGAAACCACTTTTAAAGTGATACTGACACACCCAAATCAAAGGACAGATCTTCTAGAAAGGAAAATACAGCCAGCCTAAGCAGTATGTTTATGTTATAAACACACAATATCAGCACTATATAGATACATACATACAAATAACAATTAAATATGTTGTTTACATCAACAGTTTGTTAACAGTTATTTCAACAGTCATCCAGACCTTCTCTCTGATATTTCAAGGAACTCTGGGAGTTCTAAAGCCTTTGGAATCATACAAACTTTCATTCACACTTATCATGATACAGAGAATTGCCTTGAGTCTTTGTCACTTTATCTCTTTTCTTTTTGGAAACTAATTATATACCCCCTAACTGCAGAGATTTCAGTTCTGCAATATGCATTATTTATAGGGTGGAATGTTCAGCTAGGGCTTTAACCTATTACTTTTAAAACCAAATACGTAGGTAGTTTGCTTGTTGCAAGGTTGAATATCAACAAGTTTATATATACACTGCTGATTAATCATGTAGCAGTGAATACATTCAGCAATATAACAGATCTGTTTGACAAAAAAGATATGATAAAACTAGGTAAGTTTTCCACATCATCCCTTTTAAACCAGAATTTGTTTGTATAAAGCCACTGAACTATGCAGCTTGTGTCTAGACTTACAAATACAATCCCAAGGCTGCTGGTCTAGCCTATTATGGAGGGGTACTCCACAGTATATATTTAATAATATACATAGACAACTGGGCATCAGCGATTCTTTCAAAAACACACAAATCATTTTATTTTTCAACAATAAAGGAGAAATATGAATTTGGTAATTTTAAGCAGCAATAGAATATACAGACTTCATACACTCAGGGTTCTTGATAAGGCACTCAAATAGTTGGGGGGACCTCATCAGGGAGATCCTGCATTCAGTCTAAGATAACTCTTTATCCTAGGGTCTTTCTCTAACATTTTGACACCTAGGACCACTACATTCCTGGTGGGGTATATTGCTACCCCGTAGCTAGATTGTGACTGCTTCTCTCACTCCTAGAGCTTCATTGACTAAAGGGTGAATTCACCTGTCAAATTCACTTTGCTACAATTCGAGTCGTACCACCAAAATAGTCGCAAATTCGCTTCTCAGGATTGACTACAAAAAAGTGACATGATATTTATGCATGCATTTTATCTGTACTATGTGAGTAACACTTCTTCGATACATTTCAATTGGCATTACCTCTGCACTATGTATATCTTTTTGCTCTTTATTGTATGAGCCTACAAGGGAACTTATTTTATGTCTTAACTGGTACATCTTTTAAACTCCGCGTACTGCACAGTACCTGTTGGCTTCGAAGTCCTCAGTGTTGATATCTCCTGAATTTGGAATCTGAGAATTATCTGCATTACGTGCCTGTTACTTTTTTGCTATTTGATGATTGCATTACCCCAGGGGGGCTGTCAGCGTGTTGGAGCTGTACCTATTTCTTTTTTGCACTTTGTTTTTTCAATTCGCTCCTTTGATTTTCACTTAAATTTTGAAGTGTGTTTTCTTCACTTTTATTTATAATCTACTCTTTTTTTATTTGTGTAATGCACAAGTTGTGGTATATATTTTTTTATTTTTCATGACCTGCGTTTCCACAATTTCTGGAGTTTTTCTACTTAAGAGACTGCTTCCATCTGTATCATATGGGGTTAATGGCAGATGACCTTGTTGTTGGTTACAGCGCAACTATTTAAGAATTTGGACTTTTCTAGTTTAAGACTTTCTCTGCTTTATATTTAATTTAGGGCACTGTACAAATTTTTTGGATTGTTGTTTGTGGTTTGTTTTTTGTTAAGTTGAGAATACACTTGGATGAGTAGTGTGGCATAGTCAGTCAGATAAAAGAAGGATGAGAAGTCATGCAGAGTGAGGCGAATTCGACAAGTGAAGGGCAGTGACATCAGTCTCATCATATCCCACTAACTGTATTCTGTAAATATTCTATTTCTATGTCACCTTGTCTCCAAGTCATGTTGTCACTAAGTCGACGTTACTATTGTTAATTTTAAATAAATAGTCGCCTTACACAACACTGGAGACCTGCCATCAACCTCCCAATGCACCAGTCTGAAGTGGTGAAGTCAAACAGGTGAATTCAGAGCAGCTCACCTAGTTGCATTCATACCTTCGCACCCCTCCTCCACTTAGGGGGTAATTCATCAAGCAGCGAAGTGAGCTACGATCCGTTCGGCTCACTTCACTAATAGTAGTATGCGCATGCTGATGTCCTGTACGCGGACATCAGCATGCGCATTAAAGGGATTCCCGTCTCGGTGAGGCAACTCTTTTGTTCTTGCCGAGACAGGAATCCCTTTAATGCGCACGCTGATGTCCGCGTTCAGGACATCAGCATGCGCATACTACTATTAGCGAAGTGTGCCGGACGGATCGTAGCTCACTTCGCTTCTTGATGAATTACCCCCTTAGTCTGTAGTAGAAGTATCTGTGCATGCACATGCAAAATGATGCAACGAGCTCCGTAAGTTAGTCACCCAAACTGATTGCGTATTGGAGGTTCCTGAACCCTCCTGATGAAAGAGAATATCTCAGAAACACCCTTTACACAGCTTTATGTAACTTAAGGTGGGTCCTGAAATAATAATTCAGAAAAAGAGTAGAGGGCTGCACCCACAAAAATATACCAGGAGTACCCTTTTATAGGACCATCTTTCTACAAAACAAAACTATGAACTAACTTTGAAGGGAATTGTGCCTCCTATTTTTCACCATGAAATACTGACATTGTTAAACTGAGGTGTCTATAAAGTGCCTGGAATAATTAGTTCCATCAGGTGTGCTTTGTAGAAATTAAGAAGTAGCTGAGTACATAACTGCTACTTAATATACCAGTGAGCTTAAATATACTCACCTAGCTACAAACTAATGCATAAAAAATAGCACTCATCAGCTTGTTTGCACAAGAAAATCTCCTAAAACATTATGAGTACATGCTCCTTATATAGTTAAATTTAGATTAAGATTAAATAATATTCCCTGAATAATGCAATTTGGCTTCTCATTGGGTTTCATAGTCCTATGTCTCTGAAAGGGCAAATCATAGGTTGAATTCATATTTATAAAGTCTCAGCAGAGATCCACTATCTCAGGATACACACACGTGTCAGGTAAACATAAGCCATATTTATTCTTGGAACAGAATGTACAGCAATAATATAGGAAATAATGAAAAACAGATGCTCAATCCATGCTTATAATCGTGGAAGCCTCACCAGCAAATAGTAGATGAGAATGCGGTTGCTCAGGGGGATGAAAATTCCCAATCCAATGAATAATAGCAAAATCGAATAATCCCCGGCGCTCCGAAAGTATAAATAATAGTATATATAATCTATAATATAGACCTTACCCTTAAAGGATACCAATCATCACCCATATGCCTAAAGTAATGGTCCTTTTTTGGTTCCTCTTTCTTCTGATTAGTGGTAAGTTTTATTTACCTCTAGCTTTGAGGTATAGTGTGTCCATTATATTTATTTAAGGCTAATCAGCTTGAGTAGAAGGAGAATAAACAACAGAGGAAGAACTATTTTTCAGATGTCCCAAGATGTGACTGCTCTTTCAGGTCTAAATCTATGATATAAATGTTACAAAGGGTCATAGGTTCATTTAAAGAAGAACTAAAGATACCTGCACACAAACACATAAAAAGTATCCCAATTACATGTCTCCCAAATGATTGTATTAAAAAATCCAGACTAGCTGTGTATGTTCTATACCGTCCCACTGAAGTTCACACAGCTCTGCAGACCCACAGCATCCATTTTGAATTAATTATGAATGCAAATCGGCTATTCCCTATGTCACACAATCTCCACAGAAACTGCCAGTACCCTTTTCAGGGGGTCATTCATTAAAGTCTGAATTCGCCGTGCATAGTGACTCCGCGTCTGTTCGCTTCAATACGATTAGGAAGTCATGAATTCACTTCTCCTTATTCATGAAGCAGCGGACAGCGACAGAGACCATCTCATGCATTGTGCAGTGAAGTCAGTCGCACAATAGTAGGATGAGAAGTCATGCGGAGTGAGGAGAATTCCTCCGGTGAACGGTAGTAACGTCAGTCTCATCATATCCCACTAACTGTATATAAGTGAAAAATAGTTATTTTATATCTCACCTTGTGCCTAGTTCATGTTTAATAATAGACTAATTTAGTCACAGTCGCCATTGTCAATTTTGAATGAATAGTCTCCTTACCCAATACTGGAGCCCTGCCATCAAATCCCTCAATTCGCCTCTCTTTTGTGGCGAAGGCAAATAGGTGAATTTGCAGCAGTACGCCCTGCAGAATCTGCCCCTTCAACAGACTCTGTCGTATGCTGAATAGCTTAATTACCTGTGCACACACATGCAAATTGATGCGAAGGGCTCCATAAGTCCACAACTGGAGTAAGCGTCAGAACTGGTTGTGAATTCATCACATCACAGAGAGTGTTGAATAAGCGGAGTTGGTGAAGTTGCGAAAGGATGCGAATGCTGGCATTTATGTGACTGTTCGGGCTTTATTGAATTGTGCCAAGGTATCTATCCCTCTGTAATAAAGGGGATCCATGACCCAGAGAGTTACCTAGTAACTGTGTGTTGGAAAGTAATAAATGGGCTGTAAAAGGTTAAAGAAATACTAATCTCCCTTAATAGTTTACTCTAATATTATGAAAGCTCAACAAGTAAGTTATAAGTTTTCATATATGGTTTATATAACTTGAACAGCTTGTCAGCTGCAAGAAACTATGTTAACTTCTTACACTCCTGTCTAAATCAATACCATTGACTACATTTCCACCCCTAAGAATGGAATCCTGCTTGGATTTGACAGCAGGCTTCTGTATCATATTTATAAATTAGCAATATTTAGCAAAAGCATCATTTTCTCACTTACACACTAGACTCAAATCAGTCTCTGTGAGTGATCAGGTCATTTGGCTATAGACTTGATTGACCAAATCCTAGTCTGTGTATCTAGCTGAACCAACATGTCAAACTATCTTGATTTCCCCATTTTCTCCACTCCCCTACCTCCTGTTTATATTCCATGCCAACATGTTCTTTTTCTCTCCTCTCTAGTAAGGGTTGCATCATTGCTGCAGGAGTTCGATCAAAAAAACAGAATGTTTGTGGCCTGCAGGTTGGAGAAGTCCATTTGCATTCCAACTAGGTGAGGTACTAAGGTCTCTGATTTAATGAAACACTTGTGGTAGATAATACTTTTCCATCAGCCAGGAATAAAATATATGGATTATTCTGTAAGCAATCATGGTGCTGCTGTGAATGATCTGTTTAAGCATGGGGCACTGCTATGCTTTTCTTCTCCAGCTTTCATCGCCAGCTGTATTCGTGCAGTGTTTTAATAATGTTTGTTATTCATTCATTGCATAGTGTACATATACCAGTTTCTTTACAAAGTGTCATGTCATTAAATCTATAGGAAAAGAAATTCTATTAATCTGCTCACACAAGGGGATATGTGCCAAGCTGGTTGCATAAATAATATGCAGTGTAAGCTGTCTATTGTTTTATATGCAATTTATGGTTTCCTAAAGACAGTAATGTTTTTATCATTCTCTTTAATCATGTCACCCTCATTTTGCAGATGCCAGTAATTCCAGCTGGCTAGTCACTGCCTGCCAGGAATGTGTTTTAAATAAAAGTCTGGTGTGCCACTGTGCTCTTTGGGTTTTGAGAAATTGAGACAAATGAAAAGCGCATCAGTGCTTTATAACCCTGCACCTTATGGAAAACTATGAATAGTTCTCCAAACTGTAGCTCCCCAGCTGTTGATGAACTGTAAATAGCAGCTACCCAACAAACCCTGCTGTATTGGGGCATTTTATCAGATTAGTGCCAGCTCAGCCATCTGATTTTATTTCTGAAATACAGAATATGCCCTATCAGTGGTTCAAAGTGGTTTTGGTGCACTGTCACAATGCCAATATGTTTCATTAAGGTCACTCGTGGTACTGCTCATTTTTCACAAATTAACCTCCAACTGTGGCTTATGATGCACATAGCACTGCTCTGCATTCTGGTAAGCTGTAGCTGTCATGGATATCATTTGTCTGCAGATAGGTGGATTACCATTATGACAATGTAAATTCATTATACATTCTTTGTATACATATCACCAGATCTGTTGCCTAGCTTTCTGTCTTCTGCAAACTCTTGATTGCTTTACCTTGCCATGCCATTAGTTACAGTGTCAGCATATGCATGTACATGTAAAGCAGACAGTCTAGTCACACAATTGATTGTACATATCATTTTTAGAAAACATTACTGGAAGGTGAACTAATTCATATGAGTGCGCCCAGTGCATTATAAATGTAGATGAGAAGAAGAAATACTAGCACTGTCAGTTATGTGAGCAGGCTTTGGTCTGTTTTAGGATAGTAAATTCTTTACATGGTGTGCTAAAGGGCCACTTATATCAGAAAAAGACAATGGCCATCAGAAACGACATGGCCGATATTCCAATTCAGTACATGTGAAATTATTATCTTGTAAGTTAAATTCCTCATTTTCTTTTTGTTTTTTGTGTTCTTCACATGTCTAATTGAATCCATAAATTGGGCTTTCTGGCACATTTCATAAATATGTATTATCTAAAGTTACATGGATGACAAAGGATGGAATGGGGTTTGTTGACATAACAGATTAGAGATGTCTTCAACCATGAAAAAGAAAAAAAAACAAAGCAACCCAAATTGGGAATCTGACTTTGAAGTTACCATATTTACAAGTCCACAGTAGGAATAATTGCAATTCTGAAGCAAATTAATTTTTCCTTTTTCTGGTGTTATGGGTCGTTTAAACAAACCTAAGTGCAGTGAAAGTCCAATGTCCAACATTGGACTTTCACTGCATATTGGATCTTTGGTTATTCACTTGTTTGCTTATTTTAGCACTGCCTATACACATTTTTGTGTTGTTTGTTCTTTTGCCTTTTTTAAGTTGTATTTTTCTGTTGAAGTGCATCATCCTCAGCTAGTCAGATTCAGAGGATCTTAACCTTCATAGCCTTTACCAAGTATGTAGCAGTTTATGGAGAGTGTGTGACTCCAGAAGTCTAACAATCACAGATTTTCATGTGTTTAGTAGGATTCAGTTTCATGGGAATGATGTCAAAATGAATCAAACTAAATACATAAACATCTAAACAATTGTCATGGGATTTCTTTGAGACTTCATAAGAATGATAGGATTTGTGAGCATTGGTCGGACTAGTGGGATTGCATCAAAGTTGCTTCATGTAGAAGATATGTGGAACGGTGCAAGTCATAATGGGTAATCTGAATGTGTTAGTGTTATTAAAATAAATAACATTATAATGTGGTTGCATACAAGAAGTAAAACTAACTTATCATCCCAGCAAACTTGCACAATGCTTGGTAAACCTGAAAGAGGCCTTAGTCAAAATGAATCCTGGAGAAAACATAAAAGCACGGACATACTTTTCACAATTTGGGCTGAAAGATCAGGAAAAAAATCAGACCATTCCCTTTTGGATTAAAGTCATCCTATCACTACCACACCTTTTGGGAAAAGTACACTCTTTCTGCCTTGCAGAAGTCAAGATTCTGGGCCGCATAGCAAAGGTCTGGGATTGAATGTGGACTTATGTTAAGCACAATGCATCAGAAAAAAAAAAGGAATTAATTGCAACCCAGAAATAAAGCACAAATATATGCTTAAATTAGTGCATTTTAAGTTATCTTTTCCATATGAAAGAAAACTGTAGCTATTACAAAGAGGAATGAATTAAGAGAATACCAGGCCACTGGAAAATCTGATGAGCTATACTGCAGTAACAGAATGGACTGTATTGGCTGTACTAAATGAACTGCTCCTTTATTACTTTTGTGTGTATTCCTCTTTCTTAATTCCTTCAGGACATCATCAGAACTAGAATAATCAGGTTTCACAGTGGTTGGGTAAGCATGGGAAGAACACCTGAAATATCTCTAAGGGGGTTATTCACTAAGTCCGAATTGTTGCGTATAGGTGCAAATTTGCCAGATAAAGACAGTCGCAATAGGCTGCTACTGTCGCAGTCACATATTTATAATGAGAATATTGTCGCAGTCGCCACTTTATTATGGGAAAATTGTCACAATCTTAGCTTTAAAAAATTGTCATGACTTTACAATGGGGAAATTGTAGCGGATTTATTATGGGAATCCGCTGTTTGCGAATTCGACAGTCGAATTCGCACCTTAGTTAATAACCCCTTAAATATCATGTTCATATAAAAAGAGATGGAATCAAAAATTCTTGTAAACAATGTGTCCTCAAAGAGACCTTTGGTGACAAAAGATTTTAGATTACATTTATATGAAGTTACTATTTTCTGTACATGACTAAAGCATGTTGGGACACTTATTTACATTAGGCATAAATGTGAAATCTAATTTATTTGCAAAGAAAACTGTGCTTTGACCTTGGACTCATGTTGTCTCATGAAAGCATGTCTAACCTTCTACATGACCCGGCAAAATAAACTCAAGTGTCAGACTGCATCATTTCTGTTTAAATATCCCTCAAATTAACGCTCCACGCTGTTAAAATTTCTTATATGCACACACTGAAAATGTGATTTACAAAGCATTAAAATTAAAAAAAAAAAAAAAATTTGGAGCCCCAAGGGACTAGATATCAGACATAAAGGTCAACTGAATATTCCTAGCAGCATTCATGCAGATGATAAAATATCATGTTGGCTTTCAGAAGCCTAAAATGATGTTGAATGCCTACATCCCTCATAGGCATCATTTGGTCATGAAGTTAAGACATCACATAGGCACAAGATTCATCAGCGTGTCTAGTGCATCAGCATGAATCCCTGCTTTCAGCTGTTGAAATTTTGCAAAGCTCTCTAGCAGGGTTGAGGGAGTAACAAAGAATCAGCTGTTTACAGCCTTCACACCTCTTAGAACACAGCCTTTCCACTACTACTTCTTGCACTGCAGTAGAATGATAAATTGATGGTGCCTTTTCAGACATTATACAATAGAAATAAATTGCAAGAGGTAAATGATTTGTCTTTGAACTATATGCAATTCCTGTAGAAATGTGTATACAACGGTAGACATGATGAATGTACATTACATGTAACATTCATTGAAAATCTACACCGCATATTAAAGTGGTCAAGAAATAGGACAGCTTTGGTTAACCAGCAATATGATAATATAGAAAAAATCATTACAATACACAATGTCTATTAAAAAAGAAAAAGGACAGATTATTCATTGCAGTGACAGCAAACAGAAGCAAGTCATTGCTGAAACACTGCCTTTTCATTATTTTCAGCTGATATTACAAGTTTGGGAATTATAGTGCTCATTTCTATTTTTTAGAACGACAAACACAATCAACATTGATTTCGGAAACCTAGTTTTCTGTCTTCTTCACGATGAAAGATAAAACAACTAACTGAATATTGTTGTGATACTGATACTAATTAAGATAGGTGGACTGTCAAATTACCAGTGGGGGTAACAGTGCATTAAACCCCTATAGACACTATCATTTCACATTGGGATTCAGACTAGAAAACAACTATATTATACTGTAAGATCAGTTTTCTACATATGTATAGTTTTACTTATGGAGCTGTAGGGCATTTGCAATTTAGCAAAAGCTTTACCGCAGTGGGGTACCACGCTGCATATATCTAAGTAATTGATGATATTCCCAATGATATCCGTGATATATGGTTTTAGTCAAAACATTGGTTTTACTGATGACTATGTTTTCTTCCATCTTTGTTTATAGATAAATGCTTGTTTTTAATTTAGATGGGCATTGTAGCGTATAAAGACTACAGTGTATGCTTAGTGAACCACTACTTCTTCTAACATAGGCAGCTGAATTATAATGAAACTCTTTTAGAAGTGAGTAGTCTCCTTCCTTCACTGCATTGCTGTTAATGTAAATGTTACAGTGTTACGAATGGAGGATTCCATCTTGATTAAAATAAGTAAACTGTAGCAAAGATTATTTTACAGTTGTTGATCATGTTGCATGGCAAAATGGATGTTACTCTTCCTGGTGCTGAAAGAAGGTGTTTAACCCTTTGCAGTATCAAGCAAGAAATATGTATAAAGGATTTAGTATAAATCTGATTCAGACTGGGAAAAGCCAATATAATGAATGTCTTTAATAATAAACTTTTTTTAATGTTTAGTCTAAACATCCCCTTTAAGAATAGAAGACTATACAAGATAAAATCAGGCTTTCGAGACTACAATGTGTAAGCTCTCTAATATGACTGATTTTCATATGAGAACATTTTATATGTTTAAGCCCCCTTAAAGTAGACTCTGCAATGGTGTACTAGGTGACTGACAACAGGTTTGGAACTGCTAAACTCTAAATCCATCTTTGGTATGGGTGGAATTAAGAGTAGCAAGAGTCTCATATTACATGTATCTGCTTTGCTTTTCCAGTTTTATCCATACCAAGACCCCACAATCTAAACAAGACCAAACTTATAGCTTAAAGACAGGCCATCTAAAAGTCTCCTGCTATTATTTAGGCATTAGGAAACAATCTAAAAGATCTGTTAGGACATCTTTGTTTTGTTTTATGGGTTGTATAGAATATCTGCCGAACCAATAATACAGTTAGTAAAAAATGATTGTGTTGAATTTTATTTGCTTAAATGAAAATACTGTGCTTTTTTCCAATAATTTTAGGGGTATGTGATGTGATAGCCCCCAATCTACCCAGAGTAGGTTGTCAAACAAGCCAGGTCAAACACAGAGAATCAATAATTAAGCCAAGGGGTCCTTCCTCTCAGAACCTGTTACTCAGGTGAAGGAAGCATGTCAAAACCAGCATTATAAGCTTTTCCTTTGAGCCTGACTTGCTACAACTCAAAGGTGTCCATATCCCTCATACACCTGACACAATGTAAAAAAATGGCTAGAAATGGTGAAGCATTCCTTTTTTTTACACAAAGATGGAGGAGAGCCCAGTCAGATCTGGTGTTTGTCGATGTCCTTTTTGTAGCAGGAAAGAATGAGATCCAATACCTAGGGTAGCGTGAGCAAGTCAGGTCATAAGCTGCTTGAAAAGTTCCGATAGCATCAAATCCAAAGCAGTCAAACAGAAGAGCGGTGTAAAATGGACAATGGGTCAGGGCAGGCAGCAAGGGAGAAAATCAGATGGGCTTTGGCAGGATCTGTAAAACAAAGACCAGCTGGGCAACTGAACTTGACTAAACTTTTATAATGGCTGAGGATTGCAGGAAAAGCTGTACCTATGTTGATAATTACCAGCTGAGCAGCCTGCTGGTTCAGCACTTATGCCCAATGGATGAATGGACTGCAAACACACTGCTAAATTTCTGCTCAGAATTCCACTCTTATCAAATAGCACAGTAGCAATTGTGCCCAAAAGCAAGAGATCCTGACTTTAGACATGTCCAGTGAATCCCACATGATGCCTTACAATAAATAAGTCCAGCTTGTTTTTATTGGAGATGCTGTTGTTTGATGTTTTAGCTTGCAATCAGAGCTTTTATCCTCAACATATTTTTAGGGGCATCTAGCATATATTTTAAAACAAATTTATATCAGTTTTATGCTGAATGTACAGTTTATTCTTATTAGAAACAAACACAAACACTTCAAATCAGGATATTTATGGACACAAGCTTCAAATCCTATTCTAGAATTTGCATCCTTATACATTTATAGCACAGACATAAATTGAAATCATGCTTGCTCAGGTTGCTGTAATGGGTTTATTAATAATCTGTAAAGTTGGTAATGGCCTGTCTTTAAGTACACACTGTGGGATTTATATGGATAATAATTCCACCAACTATTGAAAACACAATTCAGAAATGACTTCAGGAATGCGAGCTTGGGCAAAGGTGCCATCATTTCATTACACAGTAAACACAATGTGGATGCATTGTATTAAGTCGTGAACACAAATTGTGTAGTTGCCACATTACAGTCAGATAATCTGGGCGCGTTACAATTATTGTATTGTCACAATGTGAGAGATGGCAGCATTGCATCCATTATTGTCAGCACTTCTCCCTGTTTAAATACTGCCCACAAAATCGAAGTATTCTTAGGGGATACTTATTGAAGCACATATTAGTGCTGTACATTATCTTTAACATTCTTTAAAGGAATTTTTTTTTTTCATTTTTAGATAGATATTTATCTAGTTACTAAAGTAATTTTGTCCATTTTGGAGTGAGCATCGTTACTCTATTGTATGAATTTTTTTTTAGTGTATTCATTTTTTTTACCAGAAAAACATCAGTTTACTTTTTTAAGCTTGTCGTTGACTAAAGACTGCTTACAATAAAAAGTGAAAATTACTAATTTAAATGAAAATTTAACTGTTGCCAACAACTATTCTTCCATGGCTAAACTAGCAATGTTTTGTTAACTAACAATGTCATTCAAAAAAAGCTTGAAATGCTGATGGTGAAAAAAAATATCCACCAATTAGTAATGAAACTAAAGCCAGGGTCATAACCTCAGGGATCCTGCAGGTAATGATTAAGACCACTGTTAAGCTTTTCCACTCTGTCCTTGTAGAGCAGAGCTGGGGAACTATAGACATAAGAGCACATTATCCCATTGGTAAGTGAATTTGTGACACTTGCCACTATGCCAACTGTATATTCAGCAAAGATTGTTATTTTACACAATGTGGTGAATTCTCACAGATAATACAATAACAAAATATTCCAACAACAGTAACAGTAACCAAAATGTGAAAAAACTGTGACATTGCCCTATCTTCACTCTAATTTCCAGTATGTTGTCATTAAGGTAGAAAAAGAGATATGGTGGTATAGTTTTCCTTAAACAGATCCATGTGAAGATGAGATAACTGCCACAATGCACCTATATATGACAAATTTGCCACCACTACCACTACTATACATATGCCTGACAGCCTTCACAAAGTACTATGAGAAAATTTGTGACATTTTTCTCCATCGCAGTGATGATAATAAAATACTGAATGTTACTACACTAAGGAAAATTAAAGAGAATTATCCCAAATTCAGTTTGCCATGCAAATTCACTCTTTGATTAATATGGCCTTTTCACATTTGCCATCCGTAGTTGAGAATATTTAGTCTATTAAGAAATGGCATTCGGGAGTTTGTTCTAGTGGAGAACGTGCTATGTAGTAATCATCGTTATTTTAGAAAATAAAGTTTAGCATAACCTATTTAAATGTGGGAATAAGTGGTTTGTTAGCCCGGTTACAGTTTTATACTGTGTACCTCAATGGGCTATACCAAGGACACTTTGTTAAAAATTATATGCAGAAACGATTTACTGTCAGCTCCCTTTCTGCAAGTCCAACAGTGTTGCTAGGCAATATATCACTCATCAACTCTGCTCCAATCCTGTTGCATTTATGATGTACTGGCGGAAAATTAAAATTTCAGGCACTGCTTTAGTGCAATGCTTTAGCATCTGTTAGGATCAGCATTTCTGTGTTCCAGTCTTCTATTAAGCTCCATTCCCTTGTGTTAGTGTTACAGATCAGAGACAAGATTTCAAGACTACTTGGGTCTCTTCTTCAGGCATGGCAGAAGAGACCTAAGTAGTCTGGAAAGCTTGCATTTACCATCTGTTCGGTTAGCCAATAAAAGATATCACCTATATTCTACTTGTCTCTGCTTATATCTATGGTGTTACACTCCACTGTTACAGATCAATGTAAAAATCAATGTACTATACATGATTTGACAGAATCTAATTTTATATAGTGCAAAATGTCATCAATGGATGGAAGCCCACCCATTGGCATTTTGGGTGTGGGTGAAAAAACAGCTTTAAATACCACAACCAGTTATTGGTTTTGAGAGTTGAAATGGGAAAAGTTAAATCTCTGACTTGGATTCCTATTTAAATCAGGTCATCTTATATGCTTGGATTCAAAACTTGACAGTAGTTGACAGGCAATGATTCAACATATCTGACCTAGGGCAGAAGAGGTGAATTATCTGGTATTCATTTTGACAACTTTGCCTATTCGGCAAAGGACATTATTTTCTGCAATGTGGTTTATTCTCTTATAGTTCAACAAACTATCCTGACCACTTATTTACACCCAACTTCACATACTTTTGCAATGAATTTGTGTCCAATTAAGGTATTCATAGTGTTTCAAAGTGACAATTTGCTAAGGCAAACAGGCATAAATAAGCAAAATTGACTTCACCACCTAAAATTTGGTGCACTGAGGGCTTGAGTAATAATTCTTTGAGCTTGTGTCATGACATTGAATTTGCAGATTTAGTCACTTGATTATAGGTATATAAACATAGTAACAGTTTATAAGGCTGAAAAAAAGACTCAAGTTCAACCATTTGAGGCTATTATCCTGCAGTGCTAATACAGAGGAAAGCAATAAAAAAAACCCATAAGACAATTATCCTCATCCTAGGGAAAAATAATCCTTCCTGACTCCAAATATGGTAATCAGAATAATAATAATTCCCTGGATCAACAACCCAAACTTAAGAATGGAATAGACATTTGTAGCCATGCAGTGCTTTGTCTCATGATTAAAGATTGATAGAAGTCTCATCTCCAACTGAAAGGTCGATGCTAGTATTAGGTTAGCGTATCTTGTCATAAAGTAGTCTGAAATAGGCATTTGTGTTTTTTTGGTACCATTTATCTCCTTAAATTAAACGTACTATTCACTAGACTGTTGGTTCACAATTAGCAAAGTTACATGAAGTTTGGCTAATTAATTTTTGAACGAGAATTTACTCTTTAATGAATAATCCCCTAATGGTTTTGTATCTGATGCTGATTTACAACAGGTTTGGAACCAACATTAGCTTAAAATATCAGTTTACATAAACTACAGCAAAATTCTTTGATTGCTTACCAGATTGCCTGCTTAAATAACTTATGTGACTACACTGGAAACTGTGAACACCTGTCCCAAGCTTGGTTCTTTATTTTAACAAGTCTAAGCATTTAACTTTGCAGAGTGATCTTGATTCTACATACAGTAGTATTTAATATTGCAGCAGGTGTATTACAAGAAGTATGGCAATCATGAATGCTTAAAACAACCTGTATTATGCACCCCACATTGTTAGAAAATTGGCCAAAGGTGTACTTGGAAGATGCAAAATACAGCGCTTTATGTAATTATCACACATATTACAAATACAGTGGTACCTTGAGATGCGAATTTAATTTGTTC
>WMED01004983.1:0-18775 GCA_019650415.1 Pipa parva
TTCATATAATCCTTCTGCACAAAAGATCCAGTTTGCTCAGGGGCTAAACCAGTAATGCTACTTTGTACTTCATTTTCAGTGTGCCAAGCAGAATATTAACAAACATCACCAGTTGATCAGCTGATCAAAAAAAAAAAAGCCCACCTTACTGGCTCTTCATAATGTAAATTCACTACTCCGTCTGTGGTCAGCTGATTTCTTATGACCAAAAAATACAATTTACTTAAACCAAAAATATACTTTAGAATACACGCTGGCCGGGAATTTGCCGGGATGTTTTCGGGAGGCACTTTTCTAAAATACGCTAGCGCAGTTATGCTAGTGTGAACCGGGCCTCAACCACTATTTAACACCTAACACAATATTATGTGTGTTGATGCATCCTAATGATTGCTGCAATATTGCTGTTCAGTTTCACAGTCACAACATTCCAGTACAAAAATCCAGCACATATTTGCACAAGGATCTTTATGAATAAATTCTTAATACAGTGCCAAATTTACATCTCAGGAAGTTATAGAAACAGAACGCATGGCATCTTAAGTCACACCCAATAATACAGTAAACTGAAGTGCTTTGCATAAATGGCACATAAGTTCATGCAGTGAAATAACAAATGTCTGGTTCCAGGTTTAAATACAGTGATACCTTGGTTCTCAACCACAATTCGTTCTGGAAGTGCAGTTGAGAACCAAATTTGGTTGAGAACCAAAACAATTTATCCCATAAGAAATCCAATCGCAGATTGACTTGTATTGATGCTGCGAATGCCATTCTGCTCATCTCGGGTGTTTGAGTTCCAAATATTTGTTCAGATTCCAAGACAAAATTTTCTTGAATTTCGTGGTTGAAAACCAATTTGTTTGAAATCCAAGTCGTTTGAAAACCAAGGTACCACTGTATTAAATATACTTCTTAGAATTCATCCATCTGCTTACACCCCTGGCTAGAAGAAAGATACCTTCCATCTAAGCCAAATATAGGTGTGGTCTCTCATGACTATAGCCTCAACCAGCACTATCTTTTGGAACGCCCACCAATTTTTCATCCCCAAAAAATAGGACTATCCCAAAACAGCCAATTAAACCCTGGACAGTATGACTTCTGTTTATGTAGCCCTCACAATGCATTGAGAATAACACAACAAGGAACCTGTGTGACATGAGAGGTTGAGAGATGAACCAAAAAGTACTGCTCTTTATTTTCACTAGGACAGCAGTTCTCAACCTGTGGGTCGCGACCACGGCGGGGGTCGCACGAACATCCCATGGGGGTCAAGAACCGCTGTGGCACCCGGAAGCGCCCGCAGGACCCTTCTTATAAGGGTTACTGCGGGGTGACGTCGGCCAAAAACGTCACCACGTGACGCGCGTACATGATGACATTTCGGCCGAAACATCATCACGCGATGCGCGGTGACGTCAGCGCCGGGGGTTGCGGCGAAAAAAGGTTGAGAAACTCTGCACTAGGAGCTTCTGTATCTTTGCTTTTTTCGTTTCCCTCTTCTCTAACCCAGGACTCTGATAACATTGCATCTTTCTCCATTCTATAACAAGAGAACTTTCTTTTATTTCACAGAGTGGGATGCAACAATGTAACAATCTCAAAAGGGTTCCTTCCCATTTTTATTAAGATACATTTTTTCACAATCTTTAAAAAAAAGATGAATGAAAAAATAAGCTAGAAAAAAAAAAAAAGTCTTAAGATAAGATTTTGTTTATGATAAATATGCCCCTTAATTGTAATATAATCAATGTAGGCAAAGCTTGCTGTGGTCTGCTAATCCATAGAAAGCAGTTAGACTTTCATTGGTATTGTGTATCTAGAATAATTACAGCAAGGATATTTGCCCCTTGTTGATACAGTACTACCTATACATTTCATTAAAATACTTCTAAAAAGAAAATTATTATGGGAATAAGAGCCTTTAAAATGAGAATATTATTGTACTGTCAGTTAAAGAATGGATTAAGAGCTGCCAGTCTGCTCATATTTCATTGCAAAGCTTCCAGCAGAGACTCCCAACCTAACCAGTCAATAAATCACTACATGAAAGACACTGGCATCGTGCTGTCAGTACATCTTCACAAGGGAGACATGTCTATTGCAGTTTACTAGATAAGGCACTGTGCAAACACACAGAGATGCATACAAAATATTCCAAAACAAATCTGATAGCATTTTAAACAGAAAACACTCAACAGGTGTATAAAAGCAGTTGTAACTAAAGACTCAAAGAACCTCATTGACTAAAGTGAAAATTCACCTGACAAATTCACTTTGTTACAATTTGTTACAAGTCTCATTGCCAAAATAGTCGCAAATTGACTTCTCAGGATTGACTAAGAGGAGAATATACTTGCTAAAAAGGCGGACAGCTGTGATTACTGTTGGGCGCATACTGTGGCATAGCCAGTCGGATAGAAGTAGGATGAGAAATAAGTCATACGGAGTGAGGCAAATTCAAGAAGTGAAAGGCAGGGAGGCCATATCCCACTAACTGATATCCCACTAATTGTATTCTGTGAATATTCTATTTCTATGTCAATTTGTCTCTAGGCCATGGTGTCACTTAATTACAGTTGCCATTGCCACTTTTGAATGGTCACTTTGCTGGAGCCCTGCTATTAACCCCCCCAATTTGCCAGTCTGAAGTGGCGAAGTCAAACAGGTGAATTCGGAACAGTACACCTAGTCCCATTCGCTCTTTTAACACACTCTTCCGCTTAGTCAATAATAGAAGTAGCTGTGGACACACACACAAAATAATATGTGTAAGAGCTCCATAAGTTTGCGACTCATGTACTCGCTCGAATTGGTCACGTATTTGCCATTTTCTCAATAAGCAAACATGGGGAAGTAGAGAAGAGATGCAAATTCACAGCTCTACGCAACTATTCAAACTTTAGTCACTTTTAGACCATTTACACATTTTATACAATGAGGGGTAGCTGAAGCAGAACCAACTGTCATTATTCAAAATGAAGGCACCTTGTAAATGGCTATGATTATTCATCTCTGACAGTGGCAGTTACATGAACAGTTAATTGTTTGTGCATGTTAAATGACTCCTTATAATGCCTCCTTTATGGATTTTAAAACCATTGCAACTCTAAGTGGGGACCTGCACTGCTTTATTGTACTAACAGTGCTTCAGTGTCTATGTAAGTAATACACACATTAACACCACAGCATATTAGCACTATTAGTGGCACACAACCACTAGCACCACTGAACAGTCCAGTACTTGGAGAAATGGGCAGGTAAATGGGTAAAGCACTTTCTTTAACTTAAAATGTTCAAGTGCTACTTCAAAATGTTTAAATACAATTTTACAAAACATATTTCATTCAATTATATAATGAAATAAATCCAGAAGACACTGTGAAGGCCTCATATCCTTATTAAAGAGGTTCTCCACACTGAATTTCATTATATCATGTTAGTCAACCAGTTAAAGGAGAATTATAGCTGTAAATGGTACACAGCTGATTGTGCCGAGAATTAGAACACTATAGGAGCACATTTACAAAACTCGAACACCTTTTTCAACTAGTCATGCAGGAGAAACAACCTATATTTTACGATATCGCTGTTTACTCCTATTTACTAAGCTGTTCAAAAACAATTTTATCCCCCAATAGAAGTCTCCACCCTCAGGCTGGCAAAAACCCATAATTCCCCATGGAGCTGGCCCTGTCATTTAACCCAAGTCCAAAATATTTTCCCATCGAAAACAGACATTGTTATCCATATCGATCTGTAATGGAAGGAACCCTCATAATAAAGCATTGCAAAGTGTGACCATGTTAACAGACTGATAATAATATATTTTGATGGGGAAAAATTTTTATAAATCCTTTGTAATTAAGGGAAATCAAAAAGTACAGCGAAACAAAAATTGCCAGCGAAATGGGGTGAAATAAATCAATATGGTCAAACTGGTCTTAGTAAATATGGCCCACTCTGTACTGAGGCATAATCAGCTTTCATCTCACGATCCTATGTTTAGATGAACGTCTCTACCCCCTGCTGCTCACTTCCTCAATATGTGTGTGACGTAGATCTTCACAAAGTATCTGCCCCCTTCTGAAATTCACCAAAACAGACCAAAAGTACACACGCAGATTAAAATCTGTCAAGTCATAAACCACACACACAAAAAAAAAAGAAGAAACGCAAACTGTATTAATGCCACTGCCAATTTCAACATACTAAATTGGGGGATATTTATAAAATCGTAAAAGTTTTCTCTTGGCATATTGATATACAATAATTATTAATTAGGTCGAAAATATCGATATCCCTGATAGACATGAAAAGCAGCAAACGGATCAAATTGCAGCAAATAGGTCGAAATGGCCTTTACAAATTTCCCCACAAAAAAATTATTCCAATGTGAAAAGACCAATTAACAATGTATGAATATACAAATGAATGAAATGTATTATTTAAGTGCACAAATGCTGCCCAGTGTAATCCAGACTTTCCATGAAATATTTATAGAAAAAATAATAATAATAATTTTTAACACTATTAATTTGCATTCCGGCAGTGCTGGCTGGAAAGAGTTAAATGGTTTTCAGCATAAGAGTAGGGGTGAAATTTACCCGAATTGTTGGCTTTTGTATGAATACAAGTATTTAACTGGTTGCGGCAAAAAAAAACAGGCGAAAATACCATAGTTAAATTTCACTTGGGGGATATTTATCAAAGTCGAAAAGGTTTTTTGAAGGCCTAATGGTGGGAAAATAGTATATATTTTATTATGCTGGTATCACCTTTTTAAAAATGCTGTTTTTGACATGTAGAAAATCAGTTTCTTATGCCTTTTTTTACATCAAAAAGTTATTTTCGATCTGTAAAAATCAGCAAAACGCTTGATAAATATAAGGAGTGATAAAGGCTAGCTGAAGCAGAGAAAATAAGACCATTGACCTTTGAAAAAGCCTAAATGTATCCAAAGTGGATCTGTTATGTAACTGAAAGGGCACTCAGAGCCCTCTCTGTGGGAACATGCGCTGTCGCCAACGCTGCTCTAACAGCTATCCTAGATCCACCCCCAGCGAGTGAGTGCTCATTCAGTATATGCCACAGACCAAACCTGACAGTTCTCAGGTCAGATCCGCAGTCTACACTGAAGGAGCACTAGCTCACAGGGAGGATTTAGGTAGGAATACTGCAGCCAGAGCTCTCCCCCGATGCAGGCGTGATGATGTCACTCATCAGCACCTGCACTTCAGAGGCAGGCACTGATAAGTGAAGTCATAGTTCGGCACTCAATGCTGAAAAGGTTCACTACCACTGAGCTAGGGTAACTTATTAAACCAGATCATAAAATGTGGGTTAATCATTTGATGACTATAACTTTAAACACAGTACTATCCTAAGAAAGCTTTCTGCTCCACACAGTATTGACACATACTAAGCACTTATCACAATACAATTAATGCATAAACTAAAAGACTTCTTCTACTTAAAAGGTGCAGAGTGAACTAAAACTCTTACCTTTTTCTGAGAATGGTACATTTATATTTATAAAAATCACAAACGTTTTCTCCTGGTATATTGATACACCTTTAATTAGGTCGAAAATATAGATATCGCCAATATCTATATTTATTAAACCCCTTCTGACCTTTTTTTTATCACTGAAAACTGTTCAAGTGGTGTAGGGTAGCGAAACCCCATTATCCCCTATGGAGATGGTTTAGAACATTTTTTTCTAAGTTCCCACTCAAAAGATCAGTGAAATCAATGGAAAAGGAGCTCCATTGAAAGTAATGTAAAGTGTAGTGGTTTAAACACATCAATTTTTTGATATTCATCAATTTTATTTTGCATTATATAAATTGAGGGAAATCAAAATGAGTAGAAAAGTAAAGAATGGCAATAATACTTCAATGTTAAGGTTTGAGAGTGATTTTATCAAGATTTTAATGAAAATGCTTTTTTATCTCTTCTGTTTGTGAGTATAATTTTATCTTGTGTGGCGATTAAACAGTTTCATAAACATATTGCACTATGATGGGATTATTTCATCTTTCCATATAAGATCTATGTTTGCAAATTGGAGTTATTAGAATACTTTGGCCGTTGGAACCTTAACATTGATTTTTATTATATTTTTATATTTTTTTTTGTGCGCTGTATCATCTTTTTGGAAATTTGTTTATTCAAAGAATGGCAATAGCGTGGCAAAAAGCTACGAAACGGATTGATTTCTGGCGAATAGGTCAAAATGATCTTCATAAATTTCCACCTAAGAAATAAGTTGCTAAGTGTTCAAATGACAATGAGATTTCTGTGTGTTTATTTGATATTTTTTTTAAAAATTGCATCGTACTAATTGCATTTTTTATCTATGCTCATCCAGGTGCCTGTATCAGGCACTCTAATTGGGTAGTACACAGTAGTCAGAAAGGCCTAAGCAACAGATAAAGGATATTATATTCAATTGGTGAGGTTTCTTTGTGGATTTGGATTTTGTTCCTAGGACTGCAAGTAATCGCATATAAATAAAAGGGTGGTCTCTGACTTTTACTCAGTACTGTACAGTGGCGTAGTCATTCATTTTACTATGGATCCAATTCTAGATCTGTAGAGAATCAAACTCAAACATCCGGAGCTGTTACAGAAAGTTTCTTTTCCTAACAGTGTAAAACAAGGCTGCGTGGTATATTTGGTTGGCATTTCCAGTAATCAGTAAAGTAATCAGTAGTCCTCTATCTGTGATTATCCACTGACTTCCAGCATCTACTGACTGCCCTGTAGGCAGGCCCAAAGCACACAAATACAACTAGATTCTTCTTTAGGTCAGAAACAAAAATGAAAAAAAAATATGACATTTAGTTTAGAAAAGACAAAAGGGTGTGGGGGATGGTGAAAGTACTCACCGTATGAGAAAACAGAGTGGTAAAGCATGTGCAGGTGTGAAGATGACATAAACGTATAGGAAAGGGTTGATGCACCATAGAAAACAAAGAGAAGCTAATCTGACTTCTAACTTAGCTCACAACCTTTTCAAATTCATCTCTTTCAGGTCAATGACATCCCAAACAAACATTTACTCCAGTTGTAGTCACAGTAACACTTCCTGGGTCCCAAACACAGACTGTACTCTGAAAGGTAAGAAGCATTAGACAAATCCCATACCTTTACAGCATACTAAGTTTTGGGTGTAAGCGTGTGGAAGGCAGGGGAAAAAATGCACCAGCTAGAACAGGTTCATGTTATGAGTAAATGTAAGTCACACAGCAGCTTTAGTGTAACCCAATGGCTTTTCACTCAGGTATTAGTATAAAACAGAGAGGAACAAAAAAAAAAATCAGTCATTTTTCTAAGTGCTGCAATGACGTAAGTACTCAGATACCAAAGTTTGTTTTTTTTAAAACAAACTAATTTACAGGTATGAAACTTCAGACTTCTGATTGAACATTAACTCTGTGCACAATTGGGGTTGACAAAAAAAAAAAAAGCTAAATGATTGAGCTAGGTTTTATTATCGGTTTCTTTCATTTTAATGAAGATATATTGAAGGTTTATTTACACAAGTGAAGCATTTCTACTAAGACTATTTTGACCATATCAATTGATTTCACCCCATTTCGCTGTCGGGGGAGGGTTATTTACTAAAGTCCGAATTGTTGCATATAGGTGAGAATTTGCCAGATAAAGACAGTCACAATAGGCTGGTACTGTCGCAGTCGCGTTTTTATAATGAGAATATTGTCACAGTTGCGACTTTGTTATGGGAAAATTGTTGCAATCTTAACATAAAAAATTGTTGCGGATTTGCTATGGGAATCCACTGTTTGCAAATTCGACAGTCAAATTCGCACCTTAGTGAATAACCCCCTTGTTAGTGTCTATTTTCCTGTACTTTTTGATTTCCCTGATATACAAAGGATGGATAAAAATGTTTCCCCATCGAAATAAATCATTAATAAATATCAATCTGTTAACAGGGGGAAGCTTTGCAATGCTTTTCTATGAGGGTTCCTTACATTATAGATCCATATCAATATCCATTTTCTATGGGAAAATTTTTAGACTACGGCCAAGTTCATCCGCACAGTTAATAATGGGTTTACATCAGTCTGAGGGAGGAGAATTAAAACTAAATAGGAGATAACAGAGATATTTTTAAAACTAGGCTGTTTCTCCTGCGTTTACTAGTCAAAAAACTAGAAGTGGCAAACTTGTCATTTTTAGGTGTATTGTAGTGATCTGTTTAAAGCAGAAAATATTATTAATATTTAGCTATTTCTAATTATTTCTAGTTACATACTGGAAATATACACTGTGGGACACATTTACTAAAGTCGAACACGTTTTACAACTACCGGTAGTACATGCACGAGAAACTGCCTATATTTAACAATATTGCTGTTTTCTCCTATTTATTAAACTGTCCAAAAACAATTTTATCCCCCAAAAGAATTCTCGACCCTCAGGCTGGCAAAACACAATATTCCCTATGGAGTTGTCCAAGTTTAAAATGTTTCCCATCGAAAAGAGATATTGATCTGTAATGAAAGGGACCCTAATAGAAAACATTGTTCCATGGGTTTTTTGCCTTCCTCTGGATCAACATTGCAGGAAAATAGGCTGAACTGGATGGACTTGTGTCTTTATTCAGCCTTATAAACTATGTTACTATGTTATCTGTCAACTGATTGATATTTATCAACGTGCGTGCCACATTGCTAACAATAACAATTTTTTTGCTGAATATGTGAAGTTGGAGAAATAAGGAACTGTCACCCCTCACAGCAAATGTCTGTAGTCACACACTGACTTTAATGATCATTCATTTTGTTACATTTTCATTGCACTTTGTCTAAGTTTGAAATGCATTTGGTAAACAAAGGACATAAGAGAAGGTGGAGATTTTTCTTTGGTCACAATCAAACATACATTCTCATTGGGCGTTTAATTATTGCTGTCTTTTATTCAATCATATCGGTCCAAGAAATTATAGCACCATAATGACTTAATTACCTTTCCAGCTACATATTGGAGATTGACTATGAACCAGAAGACAGTAGGGCTACCTTATCTTAAGGGATAAGTAAAGGTATTAAGAGTAGCCCACACAGACTGCGAACTACTATTGTGACAGTAGCATAATGGCATAAAGTGACACTCAAATCAAGGTTTATTCATATCTAATATCAAGGTGTAATGTTTACTATTGGGGGGGGGGTGTCAGGTAATTTTTGTGCTTGCCATGGGGAATCATTTTTTTTCTGTTAATTCACTCTTCAGAACAGCAGTTCCGTCTGACTTTATGAATGAGGCACTAACTATCTTCATAACTGAAACCAATCACATAGGTTTGAAACATTTTGTAGTCATTACTGCAGCCTGGGGTTCCCCTCTAATCAGCACTGTGTTTGAGATAAGGTGCCCTTGGAAAGACAGATGGATTGAAACACTAGTGATTTTTACATTAGGAATTTTGTTAAAACAATCAAAAATCTGTATTGTAAGGTGTTCATTATTATGAATATACAATAATAATAGGAATATATTTTAATTTGAAAAAGTGTGATTAGCTTTATCACAGTGAATTTTATTCTTATGGATCTGTTACCACTTCCTTTTTGGCAAAAAAAAAAAAAAGAGAAATTAGCTGACATTTGATGTCTAGGATTCTAGATACAGGCATTAAATCTAAGGGCAATGGAACATCAGTAGTTCACTTACAGAACTCTAGGTTCCCTATACCAGCACTATCTATCAGCTGATTAGTAACTAGGGTTACTAGTCCTCTGGAAAGAATGCCCCAGTTGATAAATTGTAAGCGGTAAGTGTTTTACCACTTGTGATAAAATGCTAAAAACAATGCCTAAAAACCACTCCCATTGATTTTAATTGGCAACCACAACAAAAATGATCGGTGACTTTTCTAGGTGTGTTTTTCATCGACAAAATGCATTTGCCAACTTTCCATGAATTAAAAAGTGTCTACAAAAGTCTCCATGCCTTTTGTAATGGTTACATTGAACAGGCAGGGTTTTGTCAACTTTTTTTTTTTTTTTTTTTTTTTTAGGAATTCTTTCAAACCATCAAAATATTTATGAAAGACCTAGCTATTTGACAACATCAGATTCCAGCTAATTACATTTACATCACTACTCCCTGGAGAGTGCAATACAGTTGACTGTAAACATTGAACAGTTCAATTTTTTTCTTTTTAATTCTATTAAAACTTTTTCAGAGTCAAAAGGAGTAACCATGCAAAAAACTGCGGGGAGGGGGTTATTGGATAAAATCCAAACTGTGGCATAAATATGTGAATTCGACAGTTGCAATAGAGTGCTGCTGTCATAGGCGCGTCTTTATAATGCGAATATTGTCGCAAATTTACTATACACTTGTTTTAACTCATTTGGCACGTTTGGGCTGCACTATCATAATTTAAGTTTTTATGATAAGGCACTATTAGAGCCATTTTTTGCGCTTTCCTCCTGTAGTTTTCTGTTGCAAATTTACTATAGAAACTTTAAACTTGTTGCAGTCATGGATTTGCTATGGGAATCTGCTGTTTGAGAAGTAGACAGTCAAATTCTCACTTTAGTCAATAACCCCCTGGGACTTTTTTGATGAACCAATGTGAAATTCACAGGTGTCGTCATTTAAAAAAAATGACTGCAAGGAGCAGTTTGCAAGGCATCTGATGGATGCAAGCCCTGAACACTAGCTTACCTCTAACATTATCTTAGATTATTTTACAAATTTTAACAACAAATGCAACAAATACTGTTTCAACATTACTTTATCCATTATATGAAGGCATCTTGAAACCTCCATCTCTCTACATAGTTATAATAACTATACTTAATCAAAATGCTTTAAAAAAATAAAAATAACTTTTTGGATCATTCTGTTTAATCAAAAAGAAGGTTTATTTGACTGATTTTTCATTTAATTGAATATTGCATTCCATTGAGAACAACTTTAGTAAGCATTCCAAGCTTTTAAACAGACTACATCTTAAATGACACATGCTCTGTACGCTGTAAAAACAACTGAAGCTAAAACAAAAGTAGATGGAGCACTTGCCTTGGAACGTTTACATATACAAGGAATTTTTGGAAACTTGCAGTGACAGTGGGAAGGAAGTATCGTGATTGTCATAATTATTCATTTCAACTTCATATAAACTTTGTGCTAGAAATTTGTGCAACTGTACATTTTGTACAGCCGTATTTATCTAACCTTTACTGGAATTATTAATCCCATAAAAATATAAGAAAGGAAAGAGCACCCAATGCCAGATTACTAAACTCTGAGCTACCATTGCAGAGCTCTTTAATAAGCAGTTTTCTAAGAACCAGTGGATAATACATACAAAAGGATATATTTTAGGTTATATCAGGGACATATACAGTTTTTAATTAAATAAGATGCCATTTTCATATTCTTCCAATACAATGTAAAGATCATTTAAACGATTTACTAGACCCAATACCAAAGAGATGCCATACTAAGTTGCAGCTACAAAGATGCACAAAATTTTCAAATAAATAGTTGCATTTTTAGCAAAACATATTAGCAGAGATCTTTCATGATATCCATTGACGGGCAAAAGGAATTGGCTCATAGGATGTTAAAAGGAGTCTGAAACTAAATAGGCCCCACATCACTTACAACACTGCACCGACACACTATTAGCACTATGGGGCCTGCACAGAAACTCTGTTAATGTGATTACATATTAGAGGTACTGATCCAATACATTTTTCTGGGAAAGTGTCTGAATTTTTTTTAAATGCAGAATAACATTTATAAAAAAGTGAAATTTCTTTTTGTCACTTTTCAGTCAATATTTTCTTGTTTTTATGCGTATAGCAAAGATAAAAGAACAAGTCAGGTTGATGGACTAAAAATAAGACTTGCCCTTTTTACTTTCAGTTTATGAAATGCTGCATGCTCCACATTGGCAGTAAACTACTATAAAGGGGACAATTTATAAAGGTAATTTCGACCTACTCGCTGTAATTCGATCTACTTTGCCACTTATATCGCCGTTTTTTACTTTTCAACACATTTTCAATTTCCCTCAATTTATGTAATGTTGAATAAAATTTGGCAATTTTAATAAATATCGATAAATATTGAAGCATTAATACCACTACAATTTACATTACTTTCAATGGAGCTCCTTTTCCATTGATATCGCTAATGGGGACATGTTCTAAACCATCTCTATAGGGGATAATGAGTTTTTCCGACCCTCAACCAGGCGAACACTGTTCAGTGATAAAAAAAGTCAGGAGGGGTATAATAAATATTGATGATATTTTTAACCTAATTAAATATATATCGATATACCCGGAGAAAATTTTTATGATTTTATAACTATTCCTTAAGCCTCCGAGAGTCATAAGAATGAAACCTGTCAAAAAATCAGATCTTGGGTTTCATGGCTTGGGATTCAGGGGGTTATTCACTAAGGTGCGAATTCGATCGTCGAATTGTCAAACAGCGGATTCCCATAGCAAATCCGCGACCACGGCAATTTCCCCATTGTAAAGTCATGACTGAGACAATATTCTAATTATAAAGACGTGACAATTTTCTATAGTAAAGTTACGATTGCGACAATATTCTCTTTATAAAGATGCGACTGCGACAGTAGAAATCTATTGTGACTGTTTTGGCTGGCGAATTCACACCTTTATGCAACAATTCAGACTTTAGTGAATAACCCTCATCTAAGTCTAGTGACTTTTATATTTACCTTTTCCAACTGTGGAGCATATTTTTATAAGGATGAAATGGTTAAAAACTGTTAAAACTGATTCCCCCCCCCCCCCCACCACCACCAAAACCACTGTATTTGCTCCAAGTAACATTAGTTACCAGAAGCAGTTTTCTATTGAATTTTGACAAAAACTGCCAGTCCTGACCTGACATAAATCATTATTTCCTATGGGAGAGTTGTGAGGTCAAGGCTGAAAATGAAACTAAATAGCTTTGAAATGTGACAAATCACAGAAATGAAAATTTAATTTTTTTTTTGTTTGTTTGTTTTTTAATGATGAAAATGGAAAGACACACATACATTTATAAAGATTGAAAACGTTTTTTCCTGGTATATCAACATACCTTATATTAGGTAAAAAATATCTGTATCAATAAGATTGATAAAAAGGTTTCCCCTTCGACTTCTTCTATGGGGGTCCTTACCATTACAGATTGATATTGATGCACTGTTTGGGAAAACATTTTTGACTGTGGCTTAGTGACAGGACCAACAACAGCTACATTAGGGAATAATGGGTTTACGCCAGACAAATTATTTTGGGCAATAGAATTGATTTAAAACAGTTTAGTAATTAGTAGCAAACAGCAATAACGTTAAAAATAGGATGTTTCTCCTGCATTTACTAGTCGAAAAGCTTTTCATCTTTAGTAAATGTCCCAAGTGTCCTAACCCTTCATATATTTGTATAATTTATAAAATATGCCCCCAAAGTAAGACACAGGGGTCTATAACTCTGTAACAGTTAACACTATAGTAGGTAATAGTTAATAAATTATTTGATTGAGGAGGATGAATAAAGAAGGTTCACTAACATCACAGACTGCCTACAATAAGAACTCACTAGATATCCTATCATTTGATTAACGTGAACTTTCTAGCAAGTTAAACCACCATGGACATATCTCAATTAATAGTCTTTATAGATGATTGAGACTTTACACAAAAAAAACAAATTAAGCGATTCTTTGTCGTCTGAGTAGCAGCTTATTAGTTTCTGTTACTGTTGAAAGTTCTTTCCATTGGTAAGGTCAATTATGTGCCCTGAAGCAGCTGAGAAGGAGCCTAAACTCCGCACAAGTTGTACAGGGTCAGATTTCTATGTTAGCGGTGTTCATGGTGATACAGTATTGAAAGATGTAAATACAATATATTACTATGAAATGCAATTTAAAGGGGAGGTAAAGCATCAGGCATTCTAAATTGTTTGCCAGTCAGCCTACTTATTGCCTTGATGCTTACTGTGTGGCAGCCCAAATCTTTAGTGTGGCACTAAAATAAAATGCAGGACTGTACTGAGAGGCTCAGGGCCTTCCCTCCCATCAACATCACTGTGAGCAGCACTTGAAACACTGCTTGCACTTATCCACAGCATGCAATGGATTGGTTGTAAGCCTCGTAATACAGCTGTGCGCTAATCATTAGCTTTACTGTGAACAAAAGACTCAGGCTAACACACAATAAGCCCCAGGGCAGTAACTGGGGGCTTATTTAGCGAATTCAGCCTGATGCTTTAGCTCACTTTTAAAAACCATATTCCATATTATGCAAAGACAAATATGGAAACCGAATCCAAAAAAATACTACTGGGCAAATCATTTATATGCACGTAAGACTATGTAAAAGTTTAGAGAATTAACCTAGAGTGGCAAAAATGTAAATTTCCACTAGAATAAATGACTCCTGTAGTTAAGGTTACCCCAACCATTTTATTTCAATTTTAATACATGGGGGTAAAACTGCAATATAACCCAGTGGTTACTGCCACATTGTCATTTGGGTTAAACTGCAACAAAATGCATATGGGCATTTATTTGTTGCAGTGTACAGCTTGTGACAATATGTAAAACAGAATCAAGCATTGGACCATGATGTAAAAGCTTTCATTTTGCTATAGCATTGTTATAACTTTACTCTCTTGAAGTAAAAACAATATGCTAAGCGTAGTCTTAGCCATATTTCTACATAATGCTCCTTCAATCTTCTATTTGAAACAGAATTCCTGTTTAAAATTTACTCTTTCAGATGTTTGCAGCCATCTAGTTTTGTCTAGTACTCATTAAATAAAGAAACCCATACCCAGACCTGTGAACTTGCTAGGTTTCACCTGGAGACTCAGGGTTTGCAAAGCAAACACTGGGTCTCTGGGGAAACCCTCAAGATCTTGAGACATGGGTCTGCTGCGGCACCTCCGCCCCTTCCTTTTCCTAATCCGACCCCCTCTACCCAAACATTGTCCCATTTGACCAAAATACCACCCCAGTTAACCACCAAATACCCCAGAAAACCCAATGAATAAAAATGGCTGCAAGCCACAGAATCACACAAAGCAATAAAAATAACCAGTAACAAAAAAAAAATCCCATTTAGATTCTTTGCTGTTCCTTTAAACTTTAAAGAGAAGATCTTCACAGTTACTTTGCGGGAATAAATGTTCTTTTTTTATCTACTTGTCCTTTAAATTGGTGTTTTGTGATAGAAAGTGATAAAGGAATGTAGAAATGTTTACAGATGGTGATTTTGTTTTATCAAATGTTTTACTGGCCTGAATTAAGGATCACATACCTGTATATACTTGCACAGCTTATGAAGTTTGTCAATAATTTGTACTCATATTTGGTTCTTTCATTAACCAAGAAACCAAAACAATCTAAAGTACAGAGTTCAATAATGGATATATTACCACCCCTCCAAATTTTAAATTTTAATGCACCCATTATGCTACACCCATACACAAAACTATACTTTTTTGTGATTAAACATATGCAGTATTTAGAAAATTACCATTTAAAAGAGATGTATGGGCGATCAGATTTAAAACCATGTTGTGCACTGTTGGTGTGTGTTTTACAGCAGAGATGTCTTGACTGAGGGAGGGAATTTTTATGGGGGATAAAGGGGGTTATTCTCTAAAGTCCAAATTGTTGCGTATAGGTGTGAATTCGCCAGATAAAGACAGTTGCAATAGACTGCTACTGTAGCAATCACGTCTTTATTATGAGAATATTGTCGCAATCTTAACTTTAAAAAATTGTCGTGACTTTACAATTGGGAAATTGTCATGGATTTGCTATGGGAATCTGCTGTTTAAGAATTCGTCAGTCGAATTCGCACCTTAGTGAATAACCCCCAAAATGTTTTTTGAACAGTTTAGTAAATAGGAGAAAACAGTGGTATTGTTAAATATAGGCTGTTTCTCCTGCATTTACTAGTAGAAAAACATATTCAACTTTAGTAAACGTGCCCCAAATGACAAGTCATATCTTGGCCTTATTTTATTTTTTATCTGATATTTTATAAGGTAACAAAGAAACATCAAAGCTAAATGTAAAAATCTAACTAATGGAGTTTATGTTGTAAAAAAGAAGCATTTCGGTATCGATTCCCTTTATGCCAATATACTATTGACTTTCTATAAACTTTGTAGCTGTTGTGGTTTTGTAAAATAAAAAAAAAAAAAAAAATGAAATAGTCTGTATTTATGTATAGGTGCACCTGATGTATAAAACTTTAAACACAACACATCCAATTTGTAATATAACTCCTGTCAGCTTAAAAATGGTAACAATTCATCTTCACTTACAGAAACTGCCTGTCTGATATATCCTCCCCAATTACTTTACCACCTTAACAAAAATAAATGACAGGGCAGGTATAATTGAGTTTGCTAATGGATCATTTCCTTATCCTGTGCTATAAATCTATCAAAGAAAAAACTTAGAAAACAAAAAGGGAAACTGCTGTTTCTTAGACACACGTATTTTTTTTATCCATTTAAACCAAGATTAGTGATGAAATAGATGTTATTTTACTTGTTTACTTAATCAGTAAAGAAAAACACACTGTAAGGAGAAAGGAATGCAACATGAAACATGGTTCAGTGGGGCATATTTAAAGAAGGGAGAAATATCGAATTTCCATTCTGAGATTTGTTTCACCTGTAAATTTTTGTAACTGTTTTTTTTTATAATTAAAAAAAAAAAAATTCTAACAAGATATTTAAAAAACATTTTTTAAACGTGCTTTGCAGCATTTTTCACCACCACTGACATAATTTTGAAGATTTTTTTAAAAAACCATTTCCCATGGAATTTCATAGGGATTTTGCCATTTATATCGTAGAGAAAATAATGGTGCTAGGTCAGGATAGCCAAACAGTTTTCAGAAAAGCTAGACTGAAAATAACTAATAAGGCAGTGAAATGATTAAAATGTGCAAAATATGGAAAAATACTAAGTCCAAATGTTTTTGGATCTTTAACACATATGACTCAGTGATAGTAAGGGCCATGTTTACTAAGAGCTATTTGACCATGTCAATTGCTTTCACATCTTTTCGCTGTCAATTTTTGTTTCCCTGTGCTTTTCAATTCTCCTGATATACTAAGGATGGATAAAAATGTTTCCCCATCAAAATAAATCGTTATTGATAAATATCAATCTGTTAACAGGGGAAACTTTGCAATGCTTTTCTATGGGGGTTCCTTACATTACAGAATGATATCGATGTCTCTTTTCAATGGGGAAATATTTTGTACTTAGGCTAAATGACAGGACCATCTCCATAGGGAATAATGGGTTTTACATGAGCCTGAGGGTGGAGAATTGTTTTGGGGGATAAAATGTTTCTTAGTAAATAGGAGAAAACAGCAATATCATTAAAATATAGGTTGTTTCTCCTGCATTTACTAGTCAAAAAAACCTATTCGACTTTAGTAAATGTGCCCCTTAATAAGAGTATGTGTTGCCAGCCTCAAACAAAACATTTAATTCAAAGCAACCAATAACTAAACACCTAGTTACATATACTGGTCTAATAGAGGGTTATTCGTTAAGGTGTGAATTCGACTGTTGAATTCACAAACAGCAGATTCCCATAGCAAATCCGCGATCACCACAATTTTTAAGTTGTGACTGTGACAATTTTCAATAGTTAAGTCACAACTGCAACAATATTCTCATTGTAAAGACGCGATTGCGACAGTAGCAGTCTATTGCGACTGTCTTTAGCTGGCCAATTCACGCCAATATGCAACAATTCGGACTTTAGTGAATAACCCCCCCCCCTAAAACTCTTGCAAATTACCTGTGCAGTGACTAAAAAAATGTTACTTTTATTATACAACGTGGCTATATACCATCTTACATCCAAACTCATTCAGCATCTCGAGTTATACAGAATAGGAAAGTCTCATTGAGAGTCCCAAGAGGGTTATATAACGATATAAAAGTATAATATAATAGTTAAAAAGAAGAACTGGACACACGCATGAAGAATTGGGTGTATAATCTTTTTAACGAACCGTAAGTGCAAGATACAGGAGCAACGTTTCAGGGGTATAAATCACCCTTCATGAGCCTGATGAAGATTTGTTCCATGAAGGCTCACAAAGGGCGGTTTATACCTCCCAAAACATTGCTGTTCTACCTTGCACATATGGTCCATTAAAAAGGTTATATACTGGTTCTTTATGCGTGTGTGCAGTTCTTCTATTTAACTATTACATTGATGGTGATATGTTGCTCCATATCCAGGAATTTTGCAATCTGAATTCTTAGCTGCTCCTTGGGGTGACAGTCTACTGTAGCTCACTGAGCAATTATTAGAAAGGCATTAGCTTATTTTGTAGTCCCAGGTGGACTAAAGCAGCGTTAAACTTGGATGCTTAGCAATGTCTTATTGGGTAGCCTAGCATCTGGATATTTTTATATAATACACAATGCCACATGTGACAAGCTGTAATTTATAAGGTTATAAACAGTGCTTTCTGACATCAGAATGCAATGGTTGTAAATTTAACCTATTCAGAACTTGGTGCAAACAAAATAAACAAAAACATCATCCTAAAATAAAATATGCTTTACAAGTTAACTAAATTGAAAACATCTAAACTGTGAGGAACATAAATTCATTTTCATTAAAGTCATGAACATAACTTGAATAAATCATCATTGCCAGCGGCCATGACTCAACCAAAATATGAGTAACTGCTAACCTCAA
>WMED01004984.1:0-20043 GCA_019650415.1 Pipa parva
ACGCCACAGCAGCAACACGTTTCTAATACTATTACTAATACATTTTTATATGCTCTATTTTTTTTTCTTTTTTGTATTTTTGTAGTGAAGCGGCCCCCGACACGTGTGTCGGAAATTTATATGGCCCCCAGGCCGAAAAAGATTGGGCATCACTGTTCTAGGATTTAAGCTAGAGGTCAGATAAAACACAAGCACTGTCCCTTAGCTTAAACAAATGTATCTATTACACCGCACTCCATCCAATTTTCTGTTGAATACCTTTGTGCAGGAATAGGGAAAAAATCAATTACAAGAAATAAAACCCACGTACACAGGGATTTTCATGCAAAAAAATAATTCTTTAATGAAAAAGCAGACCCATCAACATTTCAGCCCACAGTCTTACCTTTTTACTCATTAATAATAATTAAGGCACAAAGCAGTTTGCGTGAGAGAATTAGCAACCATAGGTCAGCATTAAGAGCCCTCCACCAAGAGGGGAAAACAGATATTCCACTTATTTGACATTTCCTCTAGTTTTGTCATATATTACCACAATTTAGGTTTCAAGCAATTAACCATGTACCAAAACCATCTAGGTGTGGACATTGATCTCATTTATTGGCACAAAAAGAAGTTTTTTTTTCTTGATTAAAAACCCTTGAAACAGTTCCCCACGTGTCCTTAGTAAAATGTGATCTCTCAGTGTGTTTCTGTAAATTTAGTTGTTTGTAATACATAAGGTTGTTATGCAACTTACCTTTTTAGTTAATAATTACATTGTCAGCAGATGAGAGTGTTTATACTCCATATGGGTTTGTGCATGTTACTATGTTATATATAAAAAAAGAAAGCCTTGTGACCAATACATACATGTTACATGTTTTTCAGCCTCTAGTCTAGAGGTTGCTGATTTGGAAAATAATCTGGGTGGAGGATATTATTATTTAAACATGTTACTCTGATTGCGGTGTTTGTCTTGATAAAGACTCTACTTGGGGGCCAAAACATTGATGATTTAGTTTTTTGTTTAAAGAAAATTTTTTCTGCATGAGAAATCCTTGTGTGCGTGGGTTTTATTTCTTGTGTTTATTATATGTATAATCATGAAAGTACACACAGTAAGTTCCTATTAGCTCCCCATCCCCTAATGAATAGTGTGTGTTCCAGCACTTAGAAGATTATTTATCAAAGTCCACATCATTGCATAAAAGTGTGAATTCACCACTTCGACATTATTGGTTATTCAGCAAACTTTGCAATGTGGCAAATTCGCCAGGTAAAAACAATCGCACACTAGACAATAGACAGGTACTGACGCGGTCACGTGTTCACTATGGAAATACTGACACAGTCACGAATTTGCTATGGGAATTATCTGTTTATTGAATAAGGAGTAGAGAATAAGAGTATAGCAACCCAAAGTGATGAGAATTCACTTCAGCAGTTGAATTCTCCCTTTGATGAATAACCCCCTAGAGCAGTGGTTCTCAACCTGTGGGTCGCGACCCCAGCGGGGGTTGCGAGGCCATCCCACGGGGGTCGAGAACCGCTGCGGCACCCGGAAGCGCCCGCAGGAACCCTTCTTATAAGGGTTCCTGCGGGTGATGTCGGCCGAAAACGTCACCACGTGATGCGCGTACGTGATGATGTTTCAGCCGACCGTCACCACGTGACGCACGTACGTGATGACGTTCGCCCGAAACATCATCACGCGCGGTGCGGTGACGTCAGCGCCGGGGGTCGCCACCCCCAGAAGGTTGAGAACCGCTGCCCTAGAGTGTCTAGCATCTGTTCTTGGACCACTGCAAAGCTTATCCCTCTTTGGGAACTTTCTACTGTAACTATATAACTGAAGCTCCATCTAGTTAATCTATGTAAGGGAAACACTTCAGATTTACATCTACCTTTGGAGCAGATAGGATGGGGTTACCTCCCTGCTCACAATCTATAATTCATTGCTGCATGATTTTGTTCTGTAAGATTGACATATTCTTGATAGATACATTTCTCTCAATATGATGACCCTAGTAGGAGCAAATGATTCTAAATTTTAGTTTTAGTTGTTGCAGTTTCTTCAACTGACAGAATCTGATTCCATCAAACATACACTATTTACATTATTTGTGATAGATAGGTTGGGGCAGTACATTATTCATCACTTAGCTCTTTCCTTGCCTGCTGCTTCGGTCAAAGGCTTGTCATTACGTACTTGTATCTTTTAATAATTGCAATATTCTTTATTACATAAAGAATTTAGGACATGAATGTAATTTGAAAATTGATTTTGTTTTAGCTTTGTCTAAGTAAATGTATAATTTATTAAGGCTGTCATATCTGTATATCCAATAAAAGACTACTCTTGTTTGGATAATGTCCTCTTTATGCACATAATTACATAGTCTATGCGGTAGGATACCATATACTTTATTTAATACAAAATCAACACAGATTAATGGAGATGTCATACTAGTGTTCCAAGTGTATGGAATGCTGGGAGTGGATGAAGCAGTTGAAAGAGTATATAAAATATATAAATTAATTACTCACACATAGCACATTTCTGATATTGATTATATACATACTGTATGCATATATGTATGCTTCCATGCATTTCTTAAGAGGATCATTTGAGCATATATAGAACTCCCTAATGAGTTCTGTTTCCATAAAGGATCATTCCAATTGCTGGCGGTTATTTGCCATTGTTAAATAAATATTTTTAACTTCTTTTCAGTCGTTTTCAATTTGTAACCACTTTCATACATAAGCCCCTCCATATAAGGGCCTAATTGACTAAAGGCTGATTTGTCACATATAGCTCTGAATTTGCATTTGATAGCCACTTCCCCATATTCGTTTATTGATCAAACTCTGCGATGTGGCAAATAAGCTTGTAATTTGGCCAACTACGATAGTAGTGATCTTACAGAGCACTTTGCATCACTTTGCCTGCACATGCACAGGTACTTCAACTATTCACCAAGCGGCAAAGTCGACAAGGTGTAGTGCTTGGAATTCACCTGTTTAACTTAGCCACATCAGAGTGGCAAATTGGGGGTTGATGCCAGGGCTCCAGTGTGGCATAAGGCAACTATTCATTCAAAAGTAACAGTGGTGACTGTGACTAAATTGGTTTACTACTTAACATGAACTAGGAACAAGATGATATAATAGAAACAGAACAAATATATTATTCACTTATTTGCAAATAATTTGATTAAGTGTTTTACCATCTACTGTAAATTGTTTGTTTTGGGCATTGTGAACTAAGGGTCTTATTCATGACATATACATAACAAAAAAGAGACTGTTGCAGGCATTGGGTACTCTGGAACCCCACTGTCCTTCTCACTGTGGGGGTTATTCACTAAGGTGCGAATTCGATTGTCAAATTTGCAAACAGCGGATTGCCATAGTAAATCCGCTACAATTTCCCCATTGTAAAGTCATGACAATTTTCCTATAATAATGTCGCGACTGTGACAATATTCTCATTATAAAGGTGTGACTGCCTCAGTAGCAGCCTATTGCGACTGTCTTAATCTGGCGAATTCGCACTTATACACAACAATTTGGACTTTAGTGAATGACCCCCATGAAATCTATATAAATATGAAAAAGATCCGGCACAGCTGACTAAAAGCATTCTTTTTAGTTTAAATCATTTAAAATGCAGAAGGCAGCCATATGAATCCACATCTGATGCATTTCATGCCTTTCGGCGCTTAGTCATAGACTTTTTAATCAAGTAGGATCCTATTGCACTGGGTGCAAAAAATAATTCTTTATGACTTTACCAAGAGAAATCTCGGGTTGATTTTCCAAGATTTCAGTTCGAGATCGAGTTTCTCAATCTCGAGTTTTCAAATTATTTTCCATGGATAGGTAACTATGCTTTACATTAGTAGTGTGGCTACCTTTCCATGGAAAATACTGAAAATTTGGAATCACGAAACTTGATGTCATGATCAAGAACGAAATCTCACAAGAATAAAACGAGATTTCTATCGGTAATGTCGGAAAGACCCAGAGCGGTCTTTCCGACTTTAATAAATTTCGCCCAATATTGCTGGACAATAGGCAAATAGGCTTTCTTTATAGATAAAGTTTACATACCCTTTAAGACATAAAATCCACAAAATGTGACAGTTCCCCAAATGATGTCTGTCAAATGAACTTTTTATCTTGTGTTTATAAGACTATATTTGCAGTTGTTTCCATTTTTATTAATTTATAAAATGGATTCTATCCAAAGGAATGGTCTCGGTATATCTGCATTGTACACAGAATGGTCACAGATTTCCTGTTCTCTGACCTTCACTTAAAAGAAGCACAATACATGACTTTCTTAGGACATTTACATTGTTTTGCTTGATGCTATGTTAAAATGTATTTCCTTCCTCATGTGAACTGACAGTTCAGAGGAAGTATGAATCTCCCTTTCCTTTAGGGATATGTTAAAGGTCTGCAGTTAAGGTCACTGGATCTCACACTTCGATTTCCAATTTCAAGAATGAATAGACTTTCTACTTTTTGGGTGTTCACATTTTTACAAAATTTTAAAAACATCTTTGTGTTTTATAATTAATTCTAATGCTTAGACTATAAGTCAGATAAAGAAGGTCAGGATTGCCACAGTAGCACTGCTTCTGTCTTTATAGATTCAAAAACAGTCAAGCCCCCAAACTGACAGGTTTAAATTCGCTCAATTACCCCTGGATACTTGTAAACTTTAAAGTGTTGCTAACAGGTAATTGGTACTATTAACAGTATGAGTAACACATGGCTGTATATTTAGGGGGCTAAATAATGTTTGATTATAGCTCCTCCAATCAAATCCCTTAAATCACGATCTAGCAGGGATCTGATTGGAGGAGCTATAATATTAGTAATCACTTAACTCCACCCAACCCAACTTGGGAAATAAAAGTCAGGCTGACAGGGATGATGACCGAGAAATGCTGTATAAAGGTATATTTTTTGTGTATTATATGTTATTTGCAGTTTATACTGTAGATTCAATATTTTACTTAACAGCTTATTGTTATTGATAGGATATCAGTGAAGCTAAGTAATGTGTCCAAACTCTATTATCTTCAATTGGGTAAAAAATTAAAAGCGTAAAAAAATTCTGGGAGATTTTTAACTAAAAAGGCTAAATCAAATGTATTTATTTGAATGAGACTATACGTGAATTAGTAAATGAACTTAGTTTGTGAAGTGGTAGTTTGTGAAGTGGAGATGGTACAGAAACTAGACAAAGTGCTAGTTTCTAAAAATAATTCATGGAATTTTGATCATCATATTGTGTTGTTTTACCAGTTTATGTCAGATGGCGATATTACAAGAAAGCTAGGAATTTTTATTGTTATGACCCTGCGTACAGGAAGTTGAAATAAAATGATTTATTTGGGCCTGTGATGCATACAAGAATCATAAATTAAATTGTCAATTGTGAAATCGTCTTTTTCTTCTGAAAGGCATTATGTACCTAATTAGTTAGAATTTGTATGTGTAAACCCTCATTTGAAACGTGCCTTATACTAGAAATTTTTAAATTCTACTCAAAAATAGTTTTCAGGTGATAATGAAACAATTATTGCATGTTCCTAACACAAAATACTACCAGTTTCATTACCAAATTAAATAATGGATTGAATGAAACAGCTTAAGCACAAAACTATGGTTTCAAATCCATTTTATCGTAAGATTATATAACATGTTTCAGGCTATCATACTGTTTCATTAAGGATGCAGTATTGCAAAGCATGTTGTGAGAACCTACAATAAGAATGAGTCTGACACAACATTAATGTCCCCACTGACAACATGACCTATGTCTCAGGGGTGGGCACCACATATATTTGCAGTTGTCAGTAACATATTACAATATGATGCAAATCACTTACAGGTTTCAAATTATGTTTTATCTTTAATATAATAGAACATTTTTTTTCCAGAAGCTTACATCCATCTTGGTTTATATATTTTAATAGGTCAGCAGAAACTTCAGTCTAGAACAGGGGTTAGAAAACCGCGGCTCAGGAGCTGCATGCTGCTCTACAGCCTTCTAATTGCGGCTCTATTTGGGATCTTGGCTCTTAGGGGAGGGACCAATATCGCTGCATGAATCGGCCAATTAATCTGCAGCCCAGTGCTCGAGAATGCTACTCCCCATGTGCGGCTTGGGAATATTTTTACTTGGTGGAATAGGGTGCAAAATGGCTCCCTTCATAGAAAAGGTTGCCAACCCCTGATCTAGACTCTAGTTAGTTTCCAAGATCCCTTTTGTGTGTGGTTTTAATAGGGGACCACCCTCATAGTCTCATGTACATGTATCCATCTCTGTGTCTCTCAGATGATGTTTATCGCAACCTGAGCTGCTTGGCTTCATATATAGGAAACTTATCAGGTATACCTATAACTGAGACTATTTACAAGTATTTCACTGTCTTCTTATTGGTTTCTCAATAATAGGCTATGGTACTGTGAATATTAATTAGTATACACCAGCTTTCTCAGTGAGGGGGTGGAGCTTAACTGCTTCAAAGGCTGCCATGTACTTGTGAAATAATGTGTGCAGCAGAAGCAGAAATAATAAATAAGTCGAGGTCAGTTTTTGGGCCAAAAATTATGAAATTTGCTATGACCCTTGTATAAGTCGAGGAAGGAGTGGGGGGCTGTAAAGTGTGTGAGGAGCTGACAGAATGGAATATTAATAGAGTATCTTACCTTCTTTATATCTCCATAAAACTTCCTCTCGCGGCCATAATCAGTATGTCTCCCACTGAACAAGTCCAGAATTCAATTAGGAATTTTAATGAAAGTCTTGACCTTAATTTAGGATCTGGGCTGACCAGAGTCTAAAGGCAGTAGCACACACAGCCTTTGACAGAGGTGGAATCCGCTGCTGTCAAAATGCCATAAAAAAAAGGATCGTGGCTCCCATTGCTTGCTATGGGGACCGCACCAAAAAATGTTGCCGCTTTAAGATACACAGTAACTGTGAGAATATGCATTTATCTAGTGGCTACCACTTGCCCTAAAACATATAGTCACCATCAATCATTTCTATAGCGTTCTAACATTGGTGATCACCAATGCTGTCAATCCACTTGTGCTCCACAGCTCTAAAAGCTTTTTGTAAACCATTCACTGCAATAAACTCAGAAAAGCTACATTTTTTTAAGGGGAAAATGGTACTGGCATAATATACAAAAGCTTCTTAGTTGTAGTATAATATACCTTCATACACACTATTTGCAGTGCCAAATCACTTACACAGCACAAAGAAGTTGCATACAAAGGGTTAATGACAAGCCTGCAAGATATCTGAAGATGTTTTTGTTTAGCTGGCTTTTATCTGTAAACTTTCATAATTCTGACAACACACTTACACAATAATCACTGTACCTTGGGCTAAGCTTGTTACAGTAAAGACAATGCTTTGAAAACCTGCCGACTCGTCTGCCGCCTCATAAATATTGATAGAATGTACTCGCGGCCATAATCAGTCTCTCTCTCCGTACATCCTATGAATATTCATGAGCCGGCAGACGTGTATCGTCATTTCGTAGCGTGACACGTCTGCCGGCTCATGAATATTCATAGGATGCACGGAGAGAGACTGATTATGGCCGTGAGTACATCCTATGAATATTTATGAGCCGGCAGACGTGTCACGCTACGGAATGACGATACACGTCTGCCGGCTCATGAATATTCATAGGATAGTACCTTCAGTGGGAGACAGCCACGAGAGGAAGCTCCAGTAGTTGAGTATATAGCTTATACGCGTGTATAAGTCGAGAATAGGATTTTAAATGCTTTTTTTGACCTAAATTTCTCGACTTATACACGAGTATATACGGTAGATAGTGTTAGAGGAATATTACTCTAATAATGGCTTGAAAGGGAAAACTTGTAGATTTATTGTGTAGCTTGTTTAGTGATCCAGAGTATAGACACTACAGAAAGGACATAGCAGAAAAACTTGGTTTATAACTCTAATCGTATACTCTGGGGTGAAGTAGCACCCTGAACAGATCTCATTATCACAGACAGAGGGGGTTATTCACTAAATTCTGAATTGTTGCGTATAGGTGCGAATTCGCCAGATAAAGACAGTTGCAATAGGCTGCTACTGTCGCAGTCAAGTCTTTATAATGAGATTATTGTCACAATTGAGACTTTATTAGGGAAAATTTTGCAATCTTAACTTTAAAAAATTGTCACAACTTAACAATGGGGGAATTGTAGCGGATTTACTATGGGAATCCACTGTTTGTGAATTCGACAGTCAAATTCGCACCTTAGTGAATAAACCCCAGAGTCTTTAAAGCAAATCTATAGTCAAAGAGAGTGATTATTTCATTTCTATAAAGTGACTCCTGCTGGTGAGAAATCTTATGTGTTATTTGATTTATATTAACGTTTGAATATGCATGATTCTTGGGGTTTGGGCCTAAGAGGTTGTTTAGACTCCTTACACAGGAAACTCGAAGCTTGATGGGTAAGACGAGGTCTAACTACCAGGACTATGAGATAATACCTCCCTGCAACAGCACCTACCCTGGGGTGCCAGGCCTAGAGGCCCAACTGTACCATTCATGGATACTGTTTGGGACTTATTAAGAGAATATTTTGGACATTTTGAGTGAAGATTTTTATTCTTGTGTGACCAGTTTTGGGGTATAACATTTCGATGAAAAGTAAAGTTTATGGTTATGTGTGAAGTGTAACTATGCGCCTCTGTGGATATTTATTTCTAAAGCTCCCGAGAGTCCCTTTAAGGATAACATCACACTGTCAAGTTAAAAGAGGTAATCCTGCCCTACACAACACCAGGGACTTCTAAATAATTTTCTGTGAGTGAATCCCCATTTGCTGGCACCACCAGAGCTAAGGCCCGTGACAAAGTCTTAGCTCTTGGGGTAAATAGGCCCTGCACCTTGTCTGATCACAACACTTACATGCAGGCAAAATGATCAAATGTGACTTGTAAGGGGACTTTAGTTCCATAATCAATTATATTCTGCATAATTTGAATTAAAGTGTCCAACTCTGAGGTATCTCATGCGGTTAAGAGTGGTGTACTGCATGCCCAGATTCTGCTAAATTGTCAGAATGCCTCATTACAGCAACAAATAACTCAAAAATATGTATAGATAAATCAGTCAGTTAATTTGGGCTGGATTTTACCTGCCAGAATGTCAGAAGGCAGGTTGACAGGGTAGATAATTTTTTTAATACATAAATATTTACAAAAATGCTTATCTCATTAGTAGAACCTAAATTAGTATTAGTTTTGAGGTGACAGGTGCACTTTAATACAGAGCTGTGCAATCATCAAAAAGACCTCACTCCAAGGCCACATAAAAGACAATCCCAAGTCTATTACTCTTATATGTATACATACCTATAATCCTTAGGGTAATGTCACATTAGATGTTTTGGAACTGGTGGTAAAACAATCAACAAAACTGACCAACAGTGGACAAATCCAATCCCACTCATTTAAATGGGCCACCAAGTCCAACCATGTGCGGTTTTGTCTGCAGAAAATATACTGCAAGAAGAGTCATCCATAGTGATTTTGTTAAAAGTAGTCTTCCATTAAATAAAAGGGGTCCATTGTGTCCGCAATTGTATCCACCTGCAACAAGATGTGACATCACCCTTTGATGTCTCCTGCTTGAGTTCAATATTATTTAATCAGTGAATGGCAGTTTTGGATAAAGTTAACATTTAAAAGCCCAAACAGTGGCATTTATTTGTGTGTTTGAGTATGTGGACTAGATAACTGTAGGTGGGATCTTGATCCAAGGAATTATTCTGATTGTCATATTTGGAGTCAGGAAGGAATTTTTCTCTCTAATATTAGGATAATTGGATTTTGCCTTCCTCTGGATCAACATTGCAGAATAATAGGCTGAACTGGATGGATTTGTGTCAAATTTTGTCAGCCTTATAAACTATGTTACTTCCCCATAGTCTGTTGTTCAGCAAACTGCAATGTGACGAATTTGCAACCAGTTCTGACACTTATAGTGGTTGCTAACTTACAGAGCTCTTTGCATGAGTGTCGACAGGTAATGCACCTACCTATTCATTAAGCGTAAGAGTAAGGGTTACAACAGGAGTGGTTCATTGCTTGGCAACTGCATTCTCTATTTTTTTACATTTAAAATGGAGAGCAGTGTCTTTAATGTTCTAGAGAACTTACAGTAAACTTTAACAAAACAAACACATCTAGTGGGAAATATAAAGACTCTGCCTTTTTACAAGTATATTTAAAATTATTTGGGGCACATTTACTAAAGTTGAACAGACTTTTCAAAATAGTAAATGCAGGAGAAACAGCCTATATTTAACAATATCACTGTTTTCTCCTATTTACTAAACTGTACAAGAACAATTTTATCTTCCAAAGTGATTCTCCTCCCTCAGGCTGGCGTAAACACAGGTTTCTCTATGAAGTTGTTTGAGTCATTTAGACTAAGTACAAAATATTTCCCCATTGAAAAGAGACATCGATATCGATCTGTAATGCAAGCAACACTCATAGACAATCATTGCAAAGTTTCCCCCCTGTTAACAGATCGATAATAATTTATTTCGATGGAGAAACATTTTTATCGATCTGTTGTAAATTGGGGGAATCAAAAAGTACAGGAAAACAAAAACATGGATGGTGAACCTGTGGCATGCATGCCAGAGAGGGCACAAAGAGTCCTCTCTGTGGGCATGCGCACCTTCGCCACCACTGTATTGCTTGATCCCCCCAGCAAGTGAATGCTCCATCAGTGCAGGCCATGGACCCAACCTGATAGTTTTCAGGTCGGATCTGTGGTCTACAATGAAGGAGCGCTCACCCCCACCAATAGGATAGACGCGGCAGAGCTACTCCTCTGACGCAGGTGTGATGATGTCACCCATCAGCGACTGCACTTTGGGGAAAGGCGCTGGTGAGTGACATCACTTTTCAGCACTCTGTGCCGAAAAGGTTCACCATCACTGGCCTAGCACATCACAAGCACTGATTTACATATTATGATTTTGTTTTTATCATACAAACATGGACTTAAATAAATATAGAAAACAAAACATTTCAAAGGAGTATAGATGTAATGAGAGGAGTGAGATGTTTTTGAACAAACAATTCTTGCTCTGCAATGTATATTGCACCCAGTTGTTTTCTTCTTTCTCTACATTTCCAGGATTCTGACCCAAATCCAACATAAGTAAATTCATTTTCACACAGCACAGACAATCCTGACATTGTGCTCTTGGTTGTTGTCAAGGCTACATGCTGGAAACGAAATCCTTTGCTACCATTGCTATTCACGTAGAGTTTTCTATTTTCAGCTTTCCCATCTCTAGCAAACTCCTACACACATTTTGCGTGCACAAGTTTTCCGTACACCCCAAAGGCAGCGCACAAACAACTTTGATTACTGACCAAATGCTTTAAGGAATTAACAATGCTCACAAAACAATAAACTAACTAACAGCAGAAACAAGTTTTTTTCACTTCAAAACTATTTACATTTTTCTAATGCATATTTAATTTCTTGTATTAAAGGGCCAGGAAACACCAGAAAGAAATAAAAGGTAATATTCCAACTGACATGTTAGTTATTCCTGTCCAATGCATTCAAAAATCCTTTCTTTGATTAGAAATGTGTTATTTGTATTACTTTATTTTCATATCAAATTGCTGTTTGCAGACATCTTTCTTCTGATAAATAAATATCTACCCAGTATAAATAAACACTGAACTGGTACTGTTACTTTTAAATAAATTTTAGTTATAAAATATTCCTGAGCTGTAGTACTTCAAAGTGAAAGCTGATATAAGTTTAAAATAAAAAACTTTCTTGACATTTCACAGATATGCAAAATAAGGGGGGATTTGGACATTTTTCCAGTCACCAGTTCTGTTTCTTATTGTAGCTGCTTTAAATGAATAAGCCGCTGACATAAGCTGCTGCAACAGCAAATGTGACTACCCATTTTTTGTTGTTGTATTGCTGTTTTTTTATATATTTATGTGTTATATGCCATTTTAAATGCAAACAACTGAACACAAATGATCCTCCTACTTTCTAACCTCCCATGTACAGCAGAAACGAGCCAACTCTTGCTAGGATAGTATGCTTCCTGTTGAGTAAAAGGAAATGGTCCCTATTGTTGTCTGTACTGGAGTACATAACTGTAATGCCAGTGAGCTCAGAAAATGCATTTAAAAGCTGTAGTATAAAGATGGAGGAGGACTTAGCACAATGGTGGGCAAAGTTTTCTTGTATTGGAACAGTATATTTGTCTTCAACTATGCAGTGGGCCAGTTACATACCCAACCTCCTGCAGCTATTTATGATGATAATATTACATTTCAATCAAATCAACGTAGTTAAATGAAAAAATTATGAAAACAAGTAGACTATGGATTTTGGCAGAAGGGCCTGTCCAAGACATCCAGGCTGCAGTTTACCCATCCCAGACTTAGCATAAGTGTGTTTAGCAAAGCAGATCTGGCCAAGGAAAGCTATTCATTATTATAGATTATATCTACACATCTCCCTCTCCCTATAAAACTCATTCCTACCTATGCATCAAGACTTTGATATATTTTTATTCATGAACCAAAGAGCCTTTAACATCAAAATAATGTTAAGTGAGAAGACATTTTACTATAAACATAAAAACACATCATTATAAACAGCGGATAGTATATTTAATGTGAGTAATAACTTTTATTTCAATAAAATAGAGTTTAAAACAGTGTATAAAAGAATTAGGATTTTCAATAATTTACTATTATTTACATTAGAATTTAGTTCCTGTTAGAACACAGAGCAGATATAGAGGGTTTTTATTTAAAAAAAATGAATCCATGCTCTCCTCAGGAAATCAAACCTCCCAACAGATAAAAAATACTCATAAACCTCTCTGTAGTATCTACTTGAGTGGTAAAAAAAGACTAATATTGCACTGCTCAAGAGCCAAGAGCTTCAGCTTCAAATTCGACAGTCTCTGTATTTATCAATCAAATGGCCTTAAAAGCTCACGTACTTTTGGCATAGGTTAAAACATACCACTGCTCATTGTGTGTGAGAGAAATGTGTTTGGGAGACACATTTAGCCAACACATTCCCACAAGAATTACAGTTCACGAATCACTACCAACAATTAGATTCTTCACCCATTACATTAATTCATCTTCTCACATTGTCAGAACTTTCAGATACCTTTTGTGCCTGTCATGTTTATTGCAGCTTAAGTTGAAAAAATATACTTCCAGCAGAATTTAAACATGGCTACTGGATAAAAACCAGGAATATTCCAGAATGAGACCAGCGTCAAGTACATCTAATACCATGCAAATATAATTGCCAGTGATCATGCAGAATTAGGTTAAACACATTACAATCTAAGGGCGAAAGTTATTAAATTCGGAAAGATTACTCTGGGTCTTTCCGAGTTTACCGAGAGAAATCTCATATTGTTCTTGCGAGGTTTCTTTCGAGATCGAGTTTTTCTATCCCAATTTTTCAAAATTTTCAATGGAAGGTAGCCATGCTACAGTAAAGCATAGCTACCTTTCCTTCAAAAAAAAATTTCAAAAAATCGAGATTGAAAAACTCAATCTTTAGAAATCTCAGAAGTACAATGCAAGATTTCTCTCGGTAAATTCAGAAAGACCAAGAGCAGTCTTTCCGAGTTTAATAACTTTAGTCCCTTAATGTGTAAATATGAATTACATTATTTCAAGATATCTATCCAGATATCTCTTCCTTCATTGAGAACACAGGCAAGTAGAAAATCCAGCATCAGGTTTTTGGGGGATGCTACAAAGTGTAGCTCAACAAAAACTGTAGACTCATTTTTAATGCACTGATGCAGTGTGGCAGTCATGGGGAGTCCTGAATGTGTGGCAAGTTACCCCCCCACACACCAAAACAACCATAGCCACCAATCTCCCAGGCTGCTAACATCATCCTGCTGCCTCCAAAGGAGTGCATTGGGAGTAGTGCAAGTCTTCCGATGCACTCCTCTGACCTGTTATCCATATTATGGTGGCAGCCCATTGTGCCATAATGTAAGAAGGCAGCATTTCTATAGAAGCACATGGTGGCAGTATGTGTACATTTTGTGGTAATTTCTACCAGAGTTTGCTTCATGTTTGATCAATAAAGTCACAAAAAATCAGCACACGAACAGATTTCAAAAAGAAAAGAAGCCATTTTGAAATTGATAATATTAGTCCAATATATCAGTTTCAAAGGGAACCAGATGGTAGTAGGACAAATTTGTTACATAAGCTGATGGGTCATCATTGTCCTCTGCTTCTGAAGAAAATTCAGTTATGTTTCCAAATCTAGGAGAAAATGAAAGAAAGTATGAGGCAGGTCATAAAAATTGTTAGGTACAATTAATTTTACAATTTTCAGTTACATTTTAATTAAGAAAAAAAACAGAATAGCGTAATTACTCGGGCTCAACCAGTATTTTAGCTTACTTCTTTCCAGAAATCAGTCTTTAAATGTCAGTGAGAGCAAGTAGTACACAGAATCCATTTTGTGATTTTAGGCTCTTTCCTTACCTGTGCCTTGGCCTCTGTTCACTTCTAAGCATGATCAAGCAAATCTTCTCCGCATTAGACACTAAAGAAGTGGACTGCCATGTATCTAGGTATCACAACACTGTTGAGCATTATTGTTCAAGTTCACATGCACGTGAAATATTGAAATATACATAGCTTATTATGAATTTAATTTTTTTTTTGAGGAACAGTAGAAATAATATATCTTTAATGATGGTAAGTGAACCACCATTAAAGTTATGTTATTTCTACTATTGCTAAAATGGCTAGGGACTTGCCAATGTGGTGTATCATGATGTGGTGACAAGCTAATCATACTACTGTATATCTATTATGTAACCAAACCTCACCTTTTGTGTTAGAGGGATAAGCACTAGTTTTCCTGTATAATGTTTATAATTGGGTCAAACTAGTAGCACTCCAGTGATATACCAGAATGAATGGTATGCAACCCTACATTGGATTTTGCATGTATATATACTGTATATATATATATATATATATATATATATATATATATATATATATATTAGAATATACTTTTCTTCTGCAGTAACAATATTTTTGTTTTAGTAAATATTTTAATTTTATTATACTTTTATTAATTTTATGTTAAAAAATCCTATGGGCTGGGACATGTTAGGCAGCAACTGAACAATGAATATGTGACAATTAATTTCAGTCTAAATAGGCTGGGCTAGAAGCACTTCAGCGAACACACTGAGGGGAAAATACCAGACATAGGAGTACTGCCAGTAATAATTGCAAATCTACTAAAATACTGTAAATATTTCATTAATAAAAACAAGTGATTATTAATCACTTTATCATTTTATAATAACTGGTCCAATCCACCCTTTTATTTTCTGTTTCACTATTATTGCACTCTCATAAAAATAGAATGGACATTCAAAGTAAAACCGTTGGAAGCATTTTAAATTACTAGTCTTTACATTGATAAAAACTTTACAAAATATCTTGCTTTGCCTATAAAGCCAGTATCCTACTGCTTCAATTAACTGTTGCCTGAGATATCACCTTCCTAATCCCAAGAACATGGTAAATTGGCAATATGATCACATCATTGCTTGACATTTAAAGCTGAATAACTACTAATATATTTCCAAGCACGTTCACACATGAAAGGTTTTGAATCGCAGCTTTAAACTTTGGATTGTGAACAAAGGTTGCCTGCTACAGATAAGATTAGCTTCTTAAAGGTAAATCTGAGCAATTTGTAAATTTCCTAGCCCTGGGATTCTGAAGATGTTTCAAAGGCATTTCTGATTACTTTAAATTCTGCTTGGCATTTTAAGTTTATTCAGGTTGTTTACTAGCATATGGACTTTTCCTTTTTTCTATTTTTATTTTTTCCATTAAAAACACATTATTAACACTGAAACTAAAATGTAAGGCCTGCCATTCATTATCTGTTGGCTAACTATATTATTTCTATATGCCATTGCTATATATAGAGGACAGTACATTTTACTTATACAGGTAGTCCTCGACTTACGTCGTTGATCCGTTCTTACGCGGCGTCGTAAACCGAATTTCGATGTAAGTCGGATCATACATTCATACAGTATGGTTCGACTTACGTCGCTACGTCGCAAAACCGTGTAAGTCGGAACAAGGCATGGTTGCATGCAGTTCGACTTACGTCACAAAACCGTGTAAGTCGGAACATGGCATTGTATAAAGCGTTGTAACCCCGAAACGACGTAACTCGAGACCGTCGTAACCCGAGGACTAACTGTAGAATATTAAAAGCAAGTGATATTACATGATCTTATTTTGTTTTCTTCAAAACAACTGTTTCATTTTCTCTAAACGATCAAGATACATTGTGCTTGCTAGATTTTATGAAGCAGAACTATATTTATATGAAATCAAACATTTTTCCTATTCATACTACATATTTGATCTGCTGTAATAGTTTTGCTGAAAAATTGCTCAACTATTGTGCCGAAGTACAATGTACCTAGTTCATGTCTCAGCCTGTATTTCCAAATACATTTTCCCCCCCAGTGTCTAGTTTTTAATCATGTTACAATGGAAACAACCAGATGTCAAGTCAGTTATTATTAAACAAATGGTCTAGTATTCAGTGAAGAATACTTCCACAGTTACAATACAGGCCACATTTTATTTAACAGTTAAAATTCAAAGCAAGCAGCCGATTTTCCCCAAGTATTATGCAACAAATGCAGCAGATTTTTTTACACTTATGTTGCAGAGTAAGCATCAGACCTTCCATCAAACCACTGCAGAGTCATTTCCCAGCTGCAATGCTGAGTACAAAGCAAATGTTCCCCAGTTAAAATGCATAACACAAAGTCAACTTTCCCTGATTACAATGCAGAGTATTCAGCTGACTTTTACAATATCCAGTGAAGAGCCCAAAGCAGCTTTTGTCCAGTGAAAACAAATCTTTTGACAATTATAATTATGGGCAAAATTTATTAAACTTGGAAAATCTCGTTTTCGCTTTTCCGAGTTTAATAATCACGAGAACACCCATATTTTTCGCACCATAAGATGCATTTTTTCCCCAAAAAGTTGGGGGGAAACGCCCGTGCGTCTTATGGAGCGAATTATAATTTTTTCTTCAGCTGCTGCAGGGCACAGGGAAGGGTGGAGGTGCCGGTAAGACAGCCCCCCTCAGGCGCCCCGAAGAACCTGAAGAAAATGGATGACTCACCTTTTCCAGCGTTACAGCGATGCGCCTCCTCTAAGCGCTTCTCTATACTGATGTAAGTTGAATGTTCCTTGGCTGCTTCGGGTCTTGTCGGCTGTACTTGCTGTGGATTCGTCACCTGCCGGAAAGACCTGAAGCAGCCAAGGAGCACGTCGCATTCAATTTACTTTAGTATGGAGAAACGCTGATAGGAAGAGCATCGCTGGAACACTGGAGTAAGGGCAGAAGGGGGGCAGGAGGGATGGGAGGGAGGGCAGACATGGAGAAGCATGGCAGGAGGGCAGACATGGAGAGGGATGGCAGGAGGGCAGACAGAGAGGGATAGCAGACATGGGGAGGCATGGCAGGAGGGCAGACATGGAGAGGGATGGCAGGCATGGGGAGGGATGGCAGGAGGGCAGGCAGGGAAGGATGAGAGAGATGGCAGGAGGGAGGGCAGGCATGGGAAAGAATGGCAGGATGGATGGCAGGGAAAGGAGACATGTCAGGAGGACAGGCAAGGGAGGAATGACAGAAAGGCAGGCAGAGAAGGGAGGCAGGAGAGAAGTGGTATATTTTATTAAAGGGAAACTAAAGGCAGAAATGAAAGAAAGCCGAAACAGCTTTTCCAAGTTTGATAAATTTTGCCCTTAGACTTTAGTTTAAAATAAGATATAACCTCTGTGCACATCCACAATGTAACTGCTGGACAAGTATGTAGGCTACTGTGCAATTTGTGATAAAATTAAATGTTGTCCAAGTTGAATACTAAATAATATGTATTTTAACTACCAATGATCAGACTAATTATAGACCACCGCTATGCAAACTAAATGTTGGATAATATACTTGGCACAGTATTCACCATGAAGGTGGCACAACCATATTTTTTAATTTTCCCACATTTTTTACATTGCAACCTTTTTCTAAAATGGATAACATGCATTGTTCTCATTGATATACAGACCAAACCCTAATATGGCAAAGCAAAATCTGTTTGGTGTTTTTTTTGGAACTTTTTCTGTGAAAAAAGTGTGATATTCATTGTCTAAATTCAATTTTATTTGAAGACATTAAAACATACTTAAAAAAATATGAAGAACATGTACAACACAATATATTCTGGTATGAGGAGCTTGAACTCATACCAGGCAAGAAGATTAAAAAGTGAGTGTTATGGCAGTAAAATATATACTCACAACTGATCTGTTGAATCAACATCCAAGTCTGGATCTTTCACATGGGGAATGTTGTGATCAATGACTATAGTTTCCGTGTTTGCTAAGCAAAATCCATTTGAACGCATGATTTCTAACATTAGAGATGAAGGAACAAAAACAGATGATAAAATATTAACCTGTAATTCTACCTGAAGCACAAGCTTAATAGCATATATCTGTCCAATCATCCATCTGTCTATCTATCTATTTATCTCTGGTGTTTTTGTGTTTGTGTCTGTCTATCTTTTTTTTCTTCAAATTCTGTTTATTTTTCTTTTAAAGGAGAACTAAAGCAAAAAATAAAAAAATTAGTGTTAAAATACTTACAGTACCTTATATAGAGCTGATTCATTACAATCACAGCATGAGCTGTGCTGTAATTAGTAGGCACCCAATAGTTCCTTCGCAGCACTGGCTGACTGAGAAGCCAGCGCCATAGCTCCTCCCGACTTGTTTCACCGTCGGTGCCAAATGCCGTAAACATAATCATTTTCATTGCGGGGGCCAATGAGAACGCTCCCCACAATGAGCGTGATGATGTATGAGGCCAGTGAAGCAAGTCGGGAGGAGCTGCGCACTGGCTTCTCAGTCAGCCAGTGCTGTGAAGGAAGTATCGACTGCCGGCTAATTACAGAACAGCTCATGCTGTGACTGTAATGAATCGGCTCTATATAAGGTAAGTATTTTAACACTCCTTTTTTATTTTTTTCTTTAGTTCTCCTTTAAATTACAAGTTTGTAATAAATAAGTATCTTTATTTTCATTCTTTTATATAATAAAAAAAAAACAATAAACTCACACATAAAACTCTTAACTTGTGTTTTTTCTTATTGCATTTCCTTTGTTTTATATTTCACAGAATATACCACATTAACATTTAACTTACTAACTAAGGGGGGAATTCAGGAACCTCTGAAGTGAGGTGCGTAGTGTTCACCTCACTTCGGAACAACTGACATGCGCATGCTGATGTCCTGAACGCGGATATCAGCATGCGCATTAAAGGGATTCCTCTCCCGGCGAGAGCACTCGAGTCTCCTCGCCGGGAGGGGAATCCCTTTAATGCGTGTGCTGATATCCGCATTCAGGACATCAGCATGCGCATGTCACTTGTTCCGAAGTGAGGCGAACACTACGCGCCTCACTTCGGAGGTTCCTGAATTCCCCCCTAAAAGTTTCCATTTTTTTGCGCGAGGAACAGAGGTATAAATATTTCAGTTATTATATTATCTTTTTCATAATTTTCCAGTTTCATATTATAATATTGTGATTTGTAGTTAACCATGGTTCCCATACTTGTATAATTTTTTTTTTGGATGACCTCTTTGGTTGTATATAATTTAATGCAGTGTAAAAACATTTTTTTTGAAAGAATGTTGCTGGTGCTCATTGCATCAGGGATATTCATCTGGTATATTTGGTGAGATTCCATGTAATCTGTGTGGTGTTAGGTATGTTTGATGAAGATATCTGAATTATATTAATTTTTCTGGTACTACCGTGTTTCCCCGAAAGTAAGACAGTGTCTTACTTTCTTTTTATCCCCAAAAGCCCCA
>WMED01004985.1:0-17171 GCA_019650415.1 Pipa parva
CGAGAATAGGATTTTAAATGCTTTTTTTTACCTAAATTTCTCAACTTATACACGAGTATAATGTGGTTAAAAAAACTCTAACATTGAATGGATATGCATACAATTTGTATTATATAGCCAATATAGTTTATAAATACTACATATATTTTCTAAAATCCCTTTAAAAGACATTTCTGTAAGACTTCCATTTCACAGTTTATCATCATTATTCAAAGTGAAGGAAGCTGAAATCAAAACTAATGTAGTATAACTACTTTTATATTCCTGACTGTACAACTTGTTTTTGGCACTAAAATGACACTGTCCTGCAGTCTGAAATAAAAGGTTGTTTTGTTACGTTATTTTTTATTGTTACCTCCTTTGTTTTGAATATTGGTATTTCTTTTGGTATGGTGGCTGAAGAACTAATGGAGTGGCTATCAGTATTTATCTAGAATTCTGTATTTTTGGGTCCATTATTACTAATCAAAGTTTTTAATCAGCTGTGCCAATTAGAATTTTCAGTGCAGCTGCAGGTAACTGAACAGACATAGTACAATGACCAATCAGATGCACGCAAACTGACCCATGGATTTTTTTTTTCTAGGAGAGATTACAATAGGAATGTTCAGCTGTATTATCGGTTTTAATCATTTTGCATTTTAACTAAAAGCTTACAACTATTAAAGTTAACTTTATTGTTTTATACATATATGTTTATGTGTTTATATCATGAACCTTGATCGTCATGAGGGTTTAGTGTCCCTTTAATAAGAAATTTAATAGTCATCCAAAATATATATAAAAAAAAGAAGGTTTGACGATCACAAACAATAGGTTTTTAACAAAGCCCCTATCAAACATAGCAATGCCATTTGTTTGCTTCACAAAGATTCCATACAAAACTTAATGGCAATTGCCCAGCTTGATGTCATTGTCTCAATGAGGCTAAAAAGTGCTATTAAAGGCTTAGAACTTTTATGAGAAGCTGTGTATTTTCTACACCCATTAAATATAATATTTTAAATTTCAGAATACTTTGTCTTTTAAGAGAAGGAAAGACTAAAGAAACATGCCAATGATTTTGTTAACTCTATTAGTTTCCAAAATTTCCACACAACCCCATAAAGCCCCTGAAGTCCGTTTTGTTGTTGTTCTTACAAGAAATGAAAGAATGTGGCAGCCAACTTGATTGACCAGCTCTAAGTAAGCAACATACAGATATTTTATTTTCACTGCATGAATTAATTCAGCATATGTCTTCAGCAGAAAATTCTATGGCAAGTTATCCAAGCTTTTTACTTGTAAAATTAATTAATAACTGAGGAAACTAAATCTGTCTCAACCTGTTTTTTTTTTTTATATTGCCATTACTTTGTATTTCAAATAACCATTTGAAATAATGGGATAATATATTAGATTGATATATTTCATTTTTGTGCTTTACACTTTTTTATTTTTAAAGTCATTTGTAAACAATATAATGCTTTATCTTGTATGTTCCCCCTACTGTGTACAAGCCCCAGAAGATGTTAGTGTTATATAAAATATTAATCTTTTTGTTTAAAAAAAAAATTCAAGAAACATAATTATCAAAGCTCTAAAACTTTGCATCTTTGAGTTCATGACCTGAAAATAGTTATTGCTTAGGCAATAGGAATACTAAACACTGATTAATGCTTATTTGTTAATTTAGTGAAATCCTACTTGAACAACAGTTTTCAACTACTTGCATGTTCAGACAACCCTAAAATAGATTGATGTCTCTGCGCAGTTTAAATATCAATTCTACTTTCCTATACAGACAGTTGTGCATTTCAGTTTAGGAGAGAGAAATATTTTTTTTTTCTTCATTTTATTGTCCAACACAGTTATACAGTCATTATACAATGTCAATATTGTTTACGTTTTTAGTGAAAAAGAATAGTTGTGATGTCCAGTACTGGAAGTTACAAGACACATACAAATACTAAGAATGTTGACAGGCAAAATATTTCAAGAACAATAACGTTGTTAATGATTGTTATCTCCTTGCTTGACCTTTCTAATATTGTGAGCCAACATTATGATGTAAAAGTCACCAGTTATTAGTTGTATTAGGAATTTTGCTTCCCAGAGTGAAGTAAACTAGCTCTAAGGATCTCCAGAGAGGAAGAATATTTTTCATGTGAACTGGTTGACAAGATAATTATTTAAACGAGCTAATTAAAATGGACATAACTTCTCATTGAGTATAAAGTATTATGTAGACTTTCACAAGTAGTGCTTAGTGTATTTTAAAATATATTATTTAGTAAAAATCAAGAAGGTAAGTTTTTTTTGTTTTTTTTTTGGGAAAAAGACCTTTGAAAAAGTTAGTTATTTTATGACATCCCTGGCTGGACTGGTTGAGACCCTAGACAGAAGCTCAAAAACAGGCCAACAATCTAAAACCCTGACAAGGTCCGTAATCCTTTTATCTATATTGTTTTCATTGACAGTACCTCCTGACTGGAGAGGTCTGATAATATTTCAGTAGGAGTGTCACAGGTATAACAAATAGTTAAACTACTAACAAATGTATTTTCTGTACTACCATTGAACATAAGCTGTGTATATTATGCTTACTTATTATAGTTTTGAATTATTTAAGATTTAAACTTTTTTTTTTTTTACTAATTTGTATTAATAAAAAAAAATTGAGTAATGAGGAAATAGCAGATTGGCTGAAGTGAAACTAGGATATTAGAAAATTATTTACTCTTAGTAAGACATGAAAAGGAGACATAAAGCAAATGTGTAAAATGAAACCCCCTTTCCTGAATCACGACTTGCTGAGCTCCAATTATGAAAATGTACATGAACTGAATTACACTACAAAGTCCACAAGTTTCAACCAGCTGTTTCATATATTTTTTTCTCACAATCTCTAACCTGTTGAATTCCTAGAACAATCATTATAAGTCAGGGCTTAATTCTCTTGCCGTTGTCGGGATGATAATTCACTGAGATTTTCTTACACGTTGGCTTTATCCAGTGTTTAATAAGGGTAAATAGAAAACAATAAAAATCATACACGTATATGATATGCTGTTAAAGATGCTCTATAGGCCCTTGTGATGGTTTGCTTAACTGTATCGACTCAATTCAGACTCCATATGAAGGCCGGTAGAGCATTTATAGTAGTTGTGTTGAGTGTTTTTTCAAGTTATCTTTGGAGGCCCCAGCAGAGGATCTTATTGCAGTTGTACAGTTTTACCAGTGATAGACCCCTTTGTCCCATGAGACCCATAATAGGATTCCTTTAAAATCTGTGTGTTGAACAATTGAGAATTGCCCTGTGGTTGACCATTATTACTTTACTCAAAACAATGACAAATGACTAAATGTCCAATAAATATACCATAATTGTTACAGCAAGGTTTAAAGATATTGTTATGGCCATAATATCCGTGATACATAAGCATAAATAACATATTTGCCTTTTTTTTTTCATGAAAAGGTTTAGTGGAGGATAATATTTAATTATGTCAATGAAAACAGTGTTGTGGTCAGGAAACCACTGTCATATACAAAGGCTTGACAAATACCCATCCTTTAATATTTAAATTATACAAATAGGAAGATTCCCACAGATTTATATTGGTTTTCACATTGTTTTATAGAACCTATTCCCTATTAAAATATTTGGCAGTTGTTCTGTCTTACTGCTCGCGTTGGGTTTTAGGAAATATTATGCATGTTTTAAACCCTATTAAGTTAACCCTTGTATTAGAAAAGGACCAAATTTTACACCATTGGCATGGAGTATAATATGCAATAATAACGCTAACAACTAAAGAGGGAACTAGTGTAAATCAGTTGTAAATAATGCTCTCATTGCTATAATGATTTTCTCGTGTCTGTAAAAAGGCATTGCTGTTGGTATGTGTAGGTTATCTGAAAAAGTGAAGAAAATCTCACAAGACACATGTATATGAACTGAATTACCTCACCAAGAGATATGAGGACATTTTCCAGAAAGGCTTGGATATCAGTGGCTTTAGCATTTGTCAGGCAATGTGCCAACATACTTTTCACTTAAAGATTAAAAAAGGTATTTACTTTCTTAAATCCATCACGAAGAGAGTAATAAAAGTAGAGCATCCCAGTGTTATTAGTGCTTTTCTGACAGCTAGACTAATTACAGTTCATATCTATTCGGAACTGTTGAAATGTGTAACATGCTTTTGGACAGGTGTTAATAAGCACAATGAACTGATATGCCATGAGATCTCATGATGTCGTACATAGTTATTCTTCCTCTTTACTCAGTGTTTTTAAGAAAATTGTGGCTACCAAAAAAAAATTTTTCGGGGGGGAGGGGGCAGTTTATTAGCAGTATAAAGGGAAAATATTTTTTTCCTGGAAAAATTAGAATTTTAATATAAAAAAACAACAGCATTTTATATCTAAAACATCAACCATTCCCTTATGCTTAATGAAAATACTTTTTTCTTTTCCAGATTCTTTCAGTAGAAAAATTGATTGAATTGTTTGTAACTTAGTCTTTTGCTTTTTACCCTTTTTTTTTTTTAATTAATAATTACGATATTTTTGGGAAGGGTGCAGGCTTGAGTTGTGTAATAGATTCACTACAGGACCAGTAAATAGATCAGATCTGTAGCTGTTCTTGATTGATAAATAACATGGAATGGAAAGAATTCCCAAGATGTATGTATATTTTTATTTCTAAAGTGCCACAAGGTTACGCAGCACTGATGACCCCTCCAGCTTTACACGCCACAAACCAGTACTGCCCTTTCTCATCTTAAACCCTTTTTTCTCTCTGCCCCCCACATCTGGAATTCTACACCCCTTCATCTTCACTAGGAACATTCCCTCTGCATTTTTAAAATCAAACTGAACTCCTACCTTTATAGAGCACTAGCACTGATATTTATTACTGACTTTTATGTATATATTTTATCCTCTCATAGTTATTTATGCCTATTATTTGTATTTATTGACCAGTGTTTCAGCACGTTATTACAGCTCTTATTATCCTTCTATCTGTGTATGTAAGTCTTCTTCCCATTTAGATTATAAGCTCTATGGGTCAGGGACCTCCAACCAGCTGTGTCAACCACAACCTGGCACTTATAGTGAAGTATCCTTGTGATATTATATTTGTATTGTACAATGCACTTTTCCCATGTCGAAATTATATTTGTATTGCTGAATTGTACAGCGCTGTGTAAATTTGCAGTGATTTATAAATACAATTATACATGCATACATACAATCCAACAATAATGTTATAATACAGACAAGGGAAATCGCGGAGTAAATTACAAGCATATCATCAAGAAAATATCACTCTAAGTGCCAGGCCATATTTCATAAAAAACATCAAAATGTTTGTGAATTCAAATATTTTTCCATGGAGATCTTCAACCTCTCTACTCTATCCATTCACTGTTTTGTAGAACTTCTGCATTTTTTGTTTTCTTTATTATGATAAATGGGCAACAATGTACAGTATGTGGCGCTGTATATAAGTCAGGTAGCAAAGCTAATGCCAGCTATAATGCCTGTTAGTTTTACAGTTTTCCTTACACATAGCTGACTAGTGTGACGTGTAGATGGAAGAACATCAGCTAGGATAGTGGTAAAATAGCTGACAGTTTGAATAGACACATAACAAAAAAAGCCTTAAGTATCCAAGATAATAAACCAAAAAAAAAAAACACCCAGAGTTGGTTTGACGTTTAATTTTAATCGCAAATAAAATGTTATGAAACTGAAGTTTTTTTTCCTCCCTCTCCTAATTATGCCAGTTACTTGTCTTTGTCTCCTGCTGTCATGACTGCTCTAAATCATCTCCAGATTTGAAATTATAATATTAGTTCCAAAAATAAGTTTAGTGTTAGGAATGTATACATATGCTATTCTTTTGAACTTGATGGCATGCTGAGTTTTACTGTGTGCGCCAAGAAAATACAACCTAAATATAATGTAGATAGTGCATCTTGACACTCTTTTCTTTCATGGGTGGTATCTAAACTCCAGATTGTTCCTGGTTTTTTTTTTTCTCTCTTTAAAAATAACGTTAATATTTTTTAATTAATAAGCAACGTTTCTTGATGTTCGCATTAAAGGAAAACCTCTATGTGTATAGTGTGCTGTTTATTTTTACTTAGAGCGGTTTGTGCAAATAGTTCTGATTCAGTTTCATGCAATGTGAACCGTGCTATACATAAGACTTGAATTTTTTTAAATCTATATAATAAAAGGCCTGAAAGAGGGTTTAATTAAAAAGTGCAGTATTCTCCCTTTTTTTTATAATTTTGCCACTGGAGGGCACTGTTAAAAAAAAATTGTAACAACAAAAAATGAAAATGCCTCAAATACCTTTTACAATTATTATTTATTCAGTCTGTGCTTACACAACTTTGATATGGTGCTTTGAAAGTAAGTCATTCAACTTTACAATTTGTCTTTCTGTAGCACTTTATTAATATTATTTAAAGTTCCACAGAAAACAATGGAACTGGGTGGGGTATGTTTAACCAACACATATAACATGGTTGATATCAGTAAAGATAAAAGCACTAAAACATTAAAAAATTTGACTTCAAAAATAACATTGAAACAATGTATGTGAATAAATGCCAGTCCAAATGGGATTTTTTTTCCCCTTTCTGATGGTTATTGCTCTTTTCAGTCTATGGATTAATTTTAAAGCTCATTAGAGTCACAGTGTAGCAGCTACCATTAATAACAAATATACAGATACTGTATGTGTAGCATGTCTGATACCTATGTGAATTGCTGGTCATTTAAGGAACATCAAGACAATGTCAACCATTTTATAAAAATAGGATTTATTTGACCTTTAAGTTAAACCCAACAATCTGCTTATATTTATGAATAATGGATGCACAGTTTTTTGTTTTTTTTTTGTGTAACACAACAACAACTGGTTGTGCTACAAAAATTAATTGACAAATTACACACAGTTTTTATTCTAGGAGCAATAAGCTAATGTAAGGATTGAGTCAGTCTTCCCTTTACGTGCTCTCTGCCATTTCCATCTCCTTGCTGGACCATTCCTTTGCAAACCTTTCCTTTTTTTTATTGCTTTCCCTTCCAGCAGACTGGCATTAACCAGACAGCTGCCTGTAATTTCTACCGATGGCTCATAATCATCGCTTTCTAAGCAGGTGAACTTCCCACTGCTCCAGTTCTTATGCTAAAGGTAATCAGATGGCAGCTCTCTGTGGAAATGAAGCATTTCATTATCTGTGTATAAAACTGGTTAACTCTTTAACAGGTAATTAACCGTTCCATTAAACTGCTAACCCTAAGATCTTACGGTTTACTTCATCATTTATTTTCATTTCAGTGTGCGGTCGCTGCCCATTTTAAATAATCACAGCAGGACAATAGTCTTTTATCTCCATTCCCTTAATGCTTCTGATACTTGCTTACAGTCCCTTATTTAATCCCAGGGTTTAATAAGATGCTCTATAGATATATCTATAGATTTTAATCGTTATTTATTTTTTTACCTCTGCTAATTATAGAGCATATAAGGCAGCAAAGGTTCAACCTAAAAGGAATATATATTTGTGCATTGAATGTAATTTACTTTACAGGGAAAAAGATGACAATTTACAGTTTTTAAGTTGCCGTCAGCAAAATTAATTTATAACAAAGTATTTTTCTTTTCTTTCTTTTTTTTTTTTTTTTATCAGAAATTTCCCATATTTTACTCTAAATATTTATTCATACATTTCATATTTTTAATGCATCTTGAGAAAATGTACACATTTTGCACTCAATTCCTGCCTGTGCTTAACTGTGACACGTGTAAAAGTTTGACAGTGGAATGAAATCTCTGATAGGCCGTGTAGTACTGGTGATATTTTAAAGCTAAGCTGTAAATGTGTTATCTGGTTCCTTTTATATGTCCATCATTAGCAAGTTCTGCTAGTAACTAATAGCTTCTTGCACTTGACTGGAGAAGTTTTTGGGGGTTTTTTTGTGTTCTTGTCCACTATTCTGGCTATGTGACACAATTCTCTGTTTTTGTTTTTTTTTATGATTCTTTTATATTTTGATACCCATGGCTGCTTAACTAGTGGGCACAATCGGATCTGGGGGGCTCAGAAACTAGAAACATAAGGTGGAAAAACTACTTTACAGAGTGTAATAAACACATGGGGTAGCCTTACAGCAGGGGTGGTAAGAACAGATTCCATGACGGAACTAAAACATACATGAGATAGATATGAGAACATGAGAAAAATCGGAAAAACAAACTAATATCATGGGATAGACTTGTTGAACCAATTCGTTTTACTTTGCCATCAAATTAAACAATGTGAAATTTAATAGAGTTGGAAAGACTGCTCTCGTTGTTTCCGAGTTTAAAAAACTTGCGCGATAATCTTGCGAGAACAACTCGAGATCTTGTGCGGTCTTTCCAACTTTATTAAATTTCACCCACATGTATGTGAATACATTTTGTACCAATGGGAGTGTTTTAGGGGCTGATTTAGCCAAATCTTGGACACCAGAAGAAGTGTTGTTTGTTATGATTGTCGTGTTATTTCAGCTAAAAGTGGTCATCCCCACAGACACATTCACTTTGCACTTTGTGTCCACAATGCTAATTAATTAATCAACCAATCAATTGTTCTTAACATTCAAATGATCCCCACTGATTATAGCATCAATATTCAGATGTATTGTTGACTTGTCAAAGTTTTGTTTCTTGTTCATAAACCTAAATGACAAGTTAACTAAAAATCAAAACAGAGAGAAATAGAAAATGCATGAAAACAGCCAACCATCCCATAAATCTTCCCTCTGTAATGCAAAAAATATTAGACAATATATATCAAGCTGACACTGCATATGAAAGAGTTTGAGTGTTAGACCTTTCTCCAGTAAAGGAACCTTATCATTGAGCAGTCACTTGACTTTATTAAATGCAAAGTGGTGGTGGTATATACATTTATAGATGCGCCAGGTCTAAAGCTGAATTTTCAGTGCTTGCATTTTAAAGGTGTGTGTTATACGTTAGTTTTTATTAACCTTTTATCTTCTAAAACAGAGCATTGAAGACACCCTTATTTACCATTCACTAATGAAGAGGTCTCTCGACAGGCAATGCTCCTAGTTATAGCTGTTATTCCTGAAAGTGGCATCATGTCATTGGTTGCTGTTTGAGTTCTTCGTCTGTTGAATTATGCTCTAAATTACAAATTTGTCTGACCACTCGATCTGTGAAGGCCAATATTTTTTTAATTGCCTAACTCTTTTACCCCATTAAATAAGACTGCAAGGGCATTTGATCATATATATTACACGTATATATTTAAAAGATTAGATTTAAACATTTAAATAACATATGCCCAATTGCCTCTGCCCTCGTAAAACAGAACTTTAATTTAGGGAAAAAAATGGAGGAAATGCAATCAAACTTTCAGATAAAAATGTAAAAGTTCAAGCTGCCAAATAAAGTGATAATCTGCCAAATAAAGTGATAATCTGCATTAGTAGTTTATACCAGCTGTCCCCAACTTACTGTGGACCAGTTAGACCCAATGGACCATTTCTCATGGACCAGGTGTTGGCGGGGGGGTGGGGATTGTTGGGGATCCCTGGTAAACACTATCATAGTTTTAGCTAAACAGGAGTGTTTTTTTTTTATGTTAAGTCGTATTTTGATATTGTGTATAAAACACACAAAAAAATAACTGCCAGGTTAACTTTTTTAATTAACTGAAGGTGTGGCAGATATATGTTGAACAAGACCCTGTATGGGGGAAGCTACTGATAAGAATCTACCTCCATAATAATAATAATAATCTTTCTGCTGACTTCCCTTGTTGCCAGATGTATTGATTCAGTATTTTTTATATATTAAAAGAGCATTTGTATCTTTACTAAAGTTTTAATGATCATTTTGCCTATTACAGTTACAAGAGTCTGTACCCATGATTTGCAGTCCCTGGTCTTAACTCAAGCCTTGTGCATGTTCAGACTGTGGATGAAGGGCTTTAGTCTTGTATACATACTGGTGTTGACTGGTAAACACCCAATTCATGCAGTATCTCCTGAAGAAGACATTTGTTTAGAGGGGTTTTTATTTTTCATTGCAGTGGATCAGAACATTGCATTAGATTTAGATTAGATTAGATTTCTTGTCACTGGACAGTACATAACATACATATCAGTGAAATTGCAGTTGCATCAGTAGAAGAAGATAATATCAGTAAGAACAATAAACAGCAGTTACAGATTCCCAATAGTGAGAAAATAAATAAATAACATATAAAGCATATATACATAATTCGTGATTACATTAAATCGGTCAGTGAGGTACTAAAATATTACATGGTGCAAAAGGAGAATTGGTGCCAGTAGCTAAGTAAGTGGTGGTATCAGCGGTGGGGGGGAGGGAGGTAGGAGAAAAGAACAGGGTGGCAGATGTTAAGGAGAACAGTGGTTAAGTCTGATTATAGAGTCTGGAAAGAAACTCTTCCTAGATTTCAGGTTTCTGTACCGTCTCCCAGAAGGTAGTAGGGAGTACAGTCCATGGTTTGGGTGGGATGGGTTAGCAATGGTATTGTGTGCTCTTGACAGGCAGCGGCTTTGGTGAATGTAGTCGATCTAGGTTAATTGGACGCTGATGGTTTTTTTTGCCATTTTAACCACTCTTTGAAGCGCTTTCCTATCAGAAGCACTGCAGTTGCCGTACCAGGTAGTAATGCAGTACATTAGTATGCTCTCAATTGAGCATCCGTAGAAGTCAACTAGGATTTGTGTACAGACATGCTGTTTCCTGAGACACCTGAGGAGATAGAGCCTTTGGTGTGCTTTTTTTATGGACTTAGAGGAGTGTAGAGCCCACGTCAAGTTGTTGGATATGTGGACTCCCAGGAATTTAAAACTGTTCACCCTTTCCATTTCAATGTTATTGATTAGGATTGGAGGGTGTTGTGAATCATGGTTTCCTCTTATGAAGTCGATAATCAACTCTTTTGTCTTATTGGTGTTCAGGGAGGGCATGTTACTGGTGCACCAGGTCACAAGGTTGTGTACCTCATCAATGTAGTCCACAACATCATCACCCTTTATGAGGCCGAAGACAGTGGTGTCATCAGCAAATTTTATGATCCTATTTGTGTTGTGTATGGCAGAGCAATCATGAGTAAAGAGGGAATAAAGGAAGGGAGTTAGAACACATCCTTGGGGTACTCCGGTGTTGAGGCCAATCTCAGAAGAGACAGAGTTGTTTAGTCTCACAAATTTTCTCCTGTCCATCAAGAAGATTACAAACAAAGAGCTCTCACGTCTACTTTATAGGTGAAGAGAGAGGAAACTAACCTTTTTAGGTGTATTAAGACCCTAATAAAGCACATAAATTATTGTTTTGTTTTTTTACTTCCCACGTATTACACTTACAAAAAAGCAAAAAACTTTTAGTGCATTGTCGCACAAGGCAGTTTGTCACTTATGATTCCACCACCGCTTACAAATTCATTAGTGGCCGTTTTTTTCACAAATAAAATGCCTGATTGGTATCGACGTTTAGTGTATAGAAGAGAAGCACACTATACACACAGTAAGCTGCCTTGCATTAAATTGCACTGGGTATGGGTTTCAGGGGACAGTTCTATGCTGGTCTTTCTTTCATCACCTTCACTCAAGGACATTCATATGCAAAAAACAGCCAATAGCACATCTGAAGAATGACCTAACAAATAATTAGCTTTTTCAGTGTCAGTGGCCTCCATTTTCACACTTGTATTTTTTTTATATGGAAAAAACGGCTTAATAAGGAATATAATTGGTTCTGATATGATAAGTGGATTTTCTCATGCAGCAGTCACTCTACAGTTCTGTTTAAAGAATTCTACTTGTAGAGTGCAGTTTCCCTGGACCTTAGCGCAAGCTCATAGTCAGCAACTAAATGCAAGCGATAATAAGAAGCCTTTCATTTCTGCTGCTAATATAATACTGTCTGTTTGGCTGCACACCTTGATCTTTTACTTTATAGAGACTGTTATTTTACTGTTAGCAGCACTTCATACTGCAGCGCAACAACCTAATAATTTCACAGTCTCCGGAACTCTGAGCATTATTATTTCCTTGTAAAAGGCATTGATTATGTATTCTGTGTATCGCTTTGTCAGTTTTCAAATGTGTACAGTAGCTCAAGTGAGCCCAAGAGCTTTCAAAGCCTTTTATGTTCAATATCCATACTTAGGAAAAGGGGAATGGGGGGGGAAGGATATTTTTCTACGTGAATGCAACATTAGCGTCAACTCGTCATATGGATTTTATATTTATATTTGTATTGAATCAAACATTAGTTCGGATTCTGAAAGTTGCTTTAGGCAGTATTTGCAGGACAATAAAGTTTGCTACTGTGCTGATTCTTTTCAAAGTCAATACAAACAGAAAATTGCTTTAAGGAGGTATATATTCATTGCATAAATGCGGAGTATTTTTAGATTCATTTTCCTTATTATATATACTCTTCGTATAAGCATTGTGGGGGTTATTCACTAAAGTCCAAATAGGTGTGAATTCGCCAGATAAAGACAGTCGCAATAGGCTGTTATTGTCTCAGTCACGTCTTTATAATGAGAATATTGTCGCAGTCGAGACTTTATTATGGGAAAATTATCACAATGTTCACTTTAACAGTTGTCGCGGGTTTTCTATGGGAATCTGCTGTTTGAGAATTCCACAGTCGAATTCGCACCTTAGTGAATAATCCCTTTGTATGTCAGAAACATTTACCCCTGATCTTCCATTTCTGCACCAGCTTTCCTGGGTATAGGCATGGGGTACAGAATGCCAAGGGAGTAAGTAGTGTATTGGGCAGTAATTAATGGATTGTGTTAGAGTCAATGCACATTCTTAGCAGCAGTACAGTGCGCTGTAGAATGAGTGAAAGTTGCCTTATGTTATGAATAACTCCCTTTAGTATCATGCACATCTGTGGAGAAATGAACTTCGGGCATTTCTCTGTTCAGTTCTTCTGAAAGGTGTTGAAAGGTAATAAAGGAAGGCAGTATAAATTTGCAGTTATGAATAAATCATGATTTCTCATATTTGCAATATCCCGGATGTTTACATGACAAAAGGCTCTATCTTTGCTTGTAAATCATAATTTCTTTTCCCCCAAGGTCTAACAAATGTTAAACTCATATCCCATTGAAATGCTAAGGATAAGTTGCAAATCTTTTTCCATTTATCAGATGAGATAAATCTTTTTCCGTATGAAAAAGCTGCAGCTTATGACGGTGCCGTGTTGCCTACAATTCCCGGCCAGTGCCATTTCCTAAGCAATGTAAACATTCTTTATCCTAATAAATTAGAAATGGCTTCTCCTCATCATTAAGACTTTTTTTTTTTTTTTCTTTTTCTGGAAACTGTATTTGTAATTAGAAATAGAATTATAAATGCCAGAATCTTAGAAACATATTCACTATCCTCCGAAGTGAGGTGCGTAGTCTTCGCCTCACTTGGGAATGACTGAGATGCGCTCGCTGATGTCCTGCACGCGGACATCAGCGAGCGCATTAAAGGGATTCCAGTCTCGGCGAGGCAACTCTTATGCTCTCGCTGAGACTGGAATCCCTTTAATGCGCTCGCTGATGCCCGTGTGAAGGACATCAGCATGCGCATCTCAGTCATTCCGAAGTGAGGCGAAGACTACGCACCTCACTTCGGAGAATAGTGAATTACCCCCTAAGTCACTGTTATTAGTTGCTAGGGGCGACCAGGGGAAGCTCTGCACATCTAAATACCCAACTCCACCACTGATTCTGTGGATTGAATTCCACAGAAATATATTTTACAAGCATTTACTTGTCCCACGTGTGATTTAAACGCTTCTAGTAAAAACAGTCGACACTTTGCTTACAGTGATGTTAAGATGTTATATGTGAAGCAATCTTTTTTTATTTTATTTTTTATCTTTGCAGCATCCAGGAATGCTATTGTTGCAGCTGTATAAATATTTCCTAACCTAGTTTTAGTGTTCCATGGGTATGTATTTAATAATAATGGCAATGTCCATGAATACATTTTGCTTGTGCACACGCACTCACTCACACCTATATAAATATAGATGAAGTGGCATGACAGTATTTCTGTTCCTTTAAGTGATTGCTGCAAGATGAAAATGTCTAGAGTAATACCACTTTATGCCCGGGCCTTAGTTGTTTGTGTTCGTCCATCAGTAAATATTAAACCAGGCATTCAGCTATTGGATTACTTTATGCATGGACAAAAAAAATTGAGGGGTTTGTTTTAATCCTATAAATTTACTGGCAACGACTTTACTCGCTAACGCAATTTCATATTTAGACAGATACACAGCATCACAAGCATACATTTTTAATGCTGCAGTTTATAGCCTTCAGTGTAGCTGTCAGTAGAACTGTTTTGTTTCTTTAAGTTTTCATATAGAAAGTTTTCTGTAAACAAATGTTCATTTCATATATAAAAACTCTGTGTGTGTGTGTGTATTTATATGCAAAGTGGTGGTGTTATATACATTTATATATGTGCCAGGTCTAAAGCTGAATTTTCAATTCTTGCATTTTAAAGGCGTGTGTTATTGGTGTTTTTTTTAACCTTTTATCCGCTAAACAGGGCATTGGAGGCTCCCTTATTTACCATTCACTAATGTAGAAGTCTCTCAGCAGGCATTGCACCTAGTTATAGCTGTTGTTGGTGAAACTGGATGCCTGGCATCATGCAACTGGTCGCTGTTTGGATGGTTTCACTAGATGGTTTTTCTCCTGATTTTGGGGTGAGGCAAGGTGGTATTTGTCAACACAGTTTGTATAATTATCCTTTATACAGATCCTTCTCTATGGCCAAACATATTGTCATTTTCTTTAAAAGAAAGACTGAGTACCTCAGATATGGAACTAACATACAACTGCACCATTGTTTTAGTGCAAGCAATAACTAAAGTTCACCTGCTATAGCTATAGGTTCATGGGGGGAACACATATAAATAAACAACTTTCCTGACATGCTGTTTACGATGACAGTGATATACTATTGTATTATTCAACCCAAATGAAAGATCACTAGTGTAACAATATTTCTTGCAGCCTTTATACCACAAGCTTAATACTGGCAATTCACTTAATGCAAGTCTTACAATCAAATACTTCAAAGTGCACCTGTCGCCTCAAAACGAATACTAATTTATTTTCTTCTAATGAAATAATTTTTTTTAAATATAGATGTATTTTTAAAAATGGACCCTGTCAGCCTGCCTTTTCTTTTTCAATCGTCGGGTGGGCAGGGCTAAATAATGATTGAGATTGTAGCTCCTCCAATCAGATCCCTGCTAGATCGTGATTTAAGGGACCTGATTGGAGGAACGTTAATGTCAGTCATCCTTTTAGAGTCGTCCAACCTGACACAGAGGAAGACTGAGAGAAATGCTTTATAAAAGTACATTTAAAAAAAAAATATATATATAAAAATATTTTTATTTCATAAGTAGAACCTAATTTAGTATTAGTTTTGAGGTGACAGGTTCACTTTAAGAGATGCTTATGTGAGCTTGGAGGCTCTGCTCCAATCTACTTTCTCCCAAAAACGAAAGATTACATATTTTCCTTAAAGGGGCATCAACAGGGGCAGACTTCACAGAAGTCTAGTAAACTATAGCAACCAATCAAAAGTTGTCTTTTATTATTTTTTCTTCCTTATACCAGAAAATGCTGACTGCCTATTGGTTAAAATGGGTTACCAGACCTCTGTAAGCAATTGCCGCTGTTATGAATTCCCCTGATTTTCACAATTATTGTTATTCTGAAGTATTTATAAAGTACAAGTACATTTTACTATACAGTAAGGCATAAAACAAGCTTGTTAAGAAACGTAAACAGAAAATTGTCTTACAATCCAGCAGTGATCATTTTTTACTTTTAATTGAAAGCTACATTTAAATAATTTTTTCTTTAATATTTTAAAATTTCACCGTTTTATATTTCTGATTTTTTTTTTTTTTTATTTGCTATACAAGGGAATTTTAGATTTACCAATTATTAATTTTGAAAACAATACACATACATACATAATACATATTAGTATTTATAAGGATGCATTAACAAAACTTGTTTTGGTAAAGAAGCGGCAAGCATATATAAATTGTTCAGCATTCTTTTTTTTTCTTTTTTTTTTAAGGAATAAACAACATTTGCATATTTACACTTGGATAAACATGGCAGTATTAATATATTTAGTTGGAAATTCTCATTGCTCTGACAATGGACTATTAAGCTATTTTTTACTTTCAGCTGTAAGAGAATATCTCTGTGGAGGCAGCCATTGCAGTGTCATCATACTGGAAATGAATATTTGCACTGAATAGACAAACAACATAACATAATCAAACATTCCTAAGCAGTATTTTTAAGTTTGTATGCAAACTAAATAAAGTCGTTGGGGAAAATGCTTTTACCTTATATAATTTTTTGTATTCTACTCCTACAGTGTTTTGCAGAAGGATTTGGACCCTAAACCAATACTTTTATTTATTTTGAAACACTAAAATGCATTTTTTATGTAATATTTAAAAAAATGGACAAAAATGTGCTGAAAAAAATATTCTATCTCATATTTGAATATTTTGTAGATCCATCTTTCACAATATTAAACCAACTCTAAAATGTTGTAGAGTAAGGTAAGTAATAATATTGTTTAGAAGGTATTTTTGGCTGTATTCTTCTAGATATTCTTGATCCATGTTTATCAAGTTAAATAGATGCATGCACACAACATTTTCAAAATCTGGATCCTCCAACTTGCAGTTGACTGAAATCAGTGTTTTTAACTGAGCCATAGTATTACAGTCACATTTTTTAGCCACTCCAGTTACTCCTGCCTTGATTTATGGGTTCCTTTGCTCTTAAAGTGCACCTGTCACCTCAAAAGTAATACTAAATTAGGTTCTACTAATGAAATGAACATTTTTTAAATATATATGTATTTTAAAAAAGGTACCTGTATACAGCTTTTTCTCTCATTGACATTATAGCTCCTCCAATCAGATCCCTTAAATCACTATCTATCAGGGATCTGTTTGGAGGAGCTATAATGTCAATCATCATTTAGCCCTGACTCAAGAAAGAGAAAATGTGTGTGTGTGTGTGCATGTATGTATGTATGTATAT
>WMED01004986.1:0-20040 GCA_019650415.1 Pipa parva
AGTATTGTAACTGCCCATGGTAATTCATTAACTATGAATTTTGACCTTCCTGAGACACCGCTGTGTCGGTGGCACAAGAATCCAACCAGGAAGTAAACACATAAGGAGCTGTGTACTGCTACACAGATGGAATAATTAATACCTTTCCTCACATAAAAGACTGACTAAGTATATTAGAAAAAAAAATGTGTTATGCATTTACAACACACATTACATTTTATTAATCAGGCTGGGCTGTTCCTTTAAGTTGGTGTGCTTTAAAAATTAAAGGGGAAATCATTAAAGAGGAACTCTTCTGCTACAGTACCTGCTACAACATGGTAAAATTGGTACAAACATACAGTATTAATCACGTGTGAGAAATAAAACTGGCTGAAACTGTAATCAGTCAAATCTTAGCGTCACTGTCAGAGTTTGCTTCATCCTCACACAACTAACTGGGAGTGACAGTGGGGGAGGGGCAGGTATACTTTTAGTTCTCACAAATGATTAAGATTACAGTTTTGTTAATAGAACATATTTATAAAAATGTTTGCTTCTAGCTATCCTCCCATGTTATAACAGGTAACTTACCATGAGAGTTATCCTTTAACTGTTCTTGATGATAGCATTCCTTGTGTGGGTGTGGCCATACAATATAAGCACACATTTTATGATTTATATGATGTATATACAGTATGGCTATTTTTAGATTCTTATATCTATCAATTTAATTCAGTTACTGTATATGTCCCCATCTACTGGGAGACAATTCTGTGTCATTGTCATCCTCTCTGTAAAGGAATGCTTCCTTGTCTTACCTTGAGTTTTCATCTCCCCAACTTCAGACTTTGGCAAAGCTGTCCTCAAGCTTTAGCTTTCTTCTGCCCTGAAAGGTGCTTTTGTTTTTAATTCCGTTAAATCTCTCTTCATATTTAAATGTTTCTATTAAATTGTCAGGATCTGTTCTTGCAGTAAAAGGAAGAAATAGGAGGCAGCTAGGGTCTGATACTACAGTGGACTTGACTCTAGGAAGACCCAGGGCGCGGAGTCTTAGACAAACCCAGGTTTTCATACAAAGCCTCCACAATGAGGTTAGGACTTCACAGCGGTGCTATATCCAGGCCATGACCCCTGGGCTTCCTGTCCACAGATGGCGATAGAGACAGTAGACTGAAGGCATGGTCGGTATACAGGCAAATATCAGGAGAAAACAATAAATGAGATACAAGGTCTTAGGCAGGCAGAGATCTATCAAGGTCAAGGTACAGGCTGAGATCATATATGGAGAAACAATAACTAGACAGAGCACACCCAGGAACATCCAAAAAGTCCTATAATCGGGTGCATATGTTAGTGTCTGGCTGTCTTAAATAGGTACTTTGGTGAAAGCACATCCACGACACAATACCACGACCGTGACTGCAACGGCATGCATCACAAGGTCGAATAGACGTTGAAGGGGATAAAGGTGTCAATGGAACACGCCGCTCATGACCAGTATAAACACAAAATGGCGACACTGACGCCGGACCGTAGAGGAGGAGAGCAGGTGAGTAGAATTCCTAACATAAATCTACACCCTCCTCTCTTCTATTTTGTACATGCTAAGGTCTCTCTTCTATTTTGTACATGCTAAGGTCTCCTCTTTTCTATTTTGTACATGCTAAGGTCTTAAATCCTTTTGTGATATGATTTGTTGTTAAAAGTGAGCAGCACTAGGTGTCGTTTCTGTATTATTGATGTCTTTCTGTAAATAGGACCTGCATCTAGAACTGAACACAGTGTTCAAGACAAGGTCTCAGCAGTGACATTGACGTTTCCATCTTTCCTTAACTTATATTTTACTCTTTAACAACAGTGTTTGGTTGTCCTTTTCCACTTCTTTAGTACATTACTGGCTTTTGTTCAAGTCACTTAAGGTGATAACTCCTCTTCTGTTCTTGCAGACAAGAAGATCCTGTATTTAGAATTATTATGAGCCCAATATTCATTATTTTACATGTTGTCGAAGTAATTTAATATCACAAGCTTCCCTAAATCACTTTGCATCAGATTTAACCTTCCTGTACAATGAACAGATCTTTGTGTCATTGGCGAAAACACACACCTTACTATTTGCACCCAGTAATCTATTTCTCAGGAGTAAAAAAATGCAACTAATAAGTAAGAAATTTTGAATTGTGTATGCTTAATACTGGGAGACCTAGGTGGGCAGATACAGTATATGCGCATGGAGCAGAGTATGAAGGTTTGTGTGATATACTGTACATAAGAACATACTGTATAACAGTTTCTAAAACTTAGTTCACATACCTTCTGTTCCTACATTTATTCAATGGAATGATTTGCATTCTGGGCCTTAGCACAGTTGCAAATGCCCCCAATGATTGTTACTAGTGGTTCCAATTTTGATTTATGCACTTGGAATTCATTTGTCTAATTTGTAAACTATAAAAAAGCACATAAAATAACCAGGTGTAACTTCAAACATTAGCCATCAGATCTGAGTAATATTTCATATTGTTAGACAAACCTTTTAGTTTTTCCCCAAACATTGTTAGAAAGACTGTAAAATTGATGGGTCCCGGTGCTTCTGCAACCATGCCATCCAGCTCTTCACTCTTCACATTAATACGTCCTAAAAAAAGACCATAAAATACACACATTCAAACATTCAGTTTTTATAGCCTTTTCATAACAAGAATTGTTATTGTTATATTTACATTTAATTTGACATTTGTATCACGTGTGAAAACATACAACTTACTTTTTACTTCCAGTGGGAAGCTTATGATCTCAAGCATTTGAAACATGGCTTAACAAAATTCCTGTTCTACAAAGAAAGACAGAGGAACCAACTGTTTTTTCAGCGGTAAAATGATTTTCCTGCTCCAGGGAAAAACTGTAACCTCCAGGTTGCACAACCAATTTAACTGATCAAATCATCTGTATTTTGTGCAAACCCTATAAAAAATGGCCAGTTCATAAAGATTCCTAAACATTCTCCTGTACATAGCTAGGAAAAAGAGAAGGAAAAAGGAGAACATTGTTTGCTGATTTATTTTTCATTATATTTATAATCTCTAGTTAGAGCAGTGAAATGTTTCAGATTTAGCTCCCCTGACTTTACCATTAGACCTGATGTTAGTAGGATTGTGGATGGGCTGGTAGAGGCAGGACCTTATGTAGTTGTTGACGAATGTTGAACTAAAAAGTGTACTGTAGTGATTGACTCAAATGTGCACAAAGTAGGGACACATTCTGAGAAGTTTGAAGTCATATCTATTCTCTGCTTCCCCATGTTCTCTCATTGACTAAACTCCGCGATGTGGCAAATACGTGACCAATTCGGATGACTACGATAACCGCGATCTTACAGAGCATTTCGCATCACTTTGCATACAGGTACTTCCACTATCCACTAAGTGGAGAAGTGGTGCGAAACTGCGAATGTGACTAGTTAAACTGCTCCCAATTCACCTGTTTGACTTTGCCATTTCAGACTAGTGAACTGGGGGGTTGATGGCATGGAGTCAGTGTTGCATAGGGTGACTATTCATTCAAAAGTGACAATGGCAACTGCAACTAAGTGACAATATGACCTAGGAACAAGGTGACATAGAAGTACATAGAATATTCACAGAATACAGTTAGTGGGACAGTGTGAGAATAATCATCACTGCCTTTCACTTGTCTAATTCAGCCCACTCTGCATAACTTCTCCTCCTACTTCTATCCGACTGACGACATCACACTACGCATATGACAGTGTTCACTGCTGTCTGCCTGTTTGACAAAGTGTATTCTCCACTTTGTCAACTTAGGGCGAAATTTATTAAAATTGGTAAACTAAAATTTTACCGATATCGTGATATCGATATTTCAGCCATTCTGCCATTGAAATCAATGGTTCGGCCGAAATTCGAATTCGCGATATAAGTAGTATCAATATCGCAATATTGGTAAAATTACGATATCACAATATCAGTAAGAAACCATTCGACATCACGATATCGATGCTATCGCTTTTAATAAATTTCGCCCTTAGAAGTGAATTTGTGTCTATTTTGGAGAAGTAACTTGAATTGTAGCAAGGTGAACTTGACAGATTAATTTACCCCTTTAAAAATGTATCCCAGTAGTTTCTATGGTGTTGCTTTGATTTACAATAATGATGGCATAGGATAGTAAAATGCTAGTGGTAGACCTAAAGATGAATCTGTCCTTGTCCTCGGTTTTAGAACATATTTGGGACAGATAGATGTGCCAAAGAGTGATAATACAACTGTAGATTTATGTTCAGTTATGGGCCCACTATCCGCACCGTCAGATCACCAGAGTCTTTTGGTCTCATTGTACTGTAGCTTTTGGTGAGTGCACCTCCTCCAGTGCCACTTCCAGATTTTCTTTCTCTTTTAGCTTTATTTTAAATAGTTTGTTAAATGCATGTGTTTTTTTATTATCAGATGGCAACATCATTAGATTGACTAACCATGACCTAATTGTTTATTAGCAATACAACACCTGTGGTATCCTTGTGTCTATCAGCAAATCACTGTAACCATGACCCATGTTTCATATATGTTGGGTCATTCCCAATAGTCTGTGCCCACTATCTACAGTTGCAGGGACTGTGGGGTCTCAGATTTCTCCACTGATACCTCCTAAAAGCAAATATATGCTGTTGTAGGCCCAAGAACAAACTAAAATTAAACCCACAATTATAAAACATGACTAGAGTAAAATAATAGCGATGATGTTATTTATAAGTTTGCATTTTTTTTTTTTTAATTTTTCACTAAAAATACAAATTTTATCTCTAAAATATCTGGATATTTGGATCATGTCAATGTCTGTTGTAGCCCTAGTTTTCTATTTACCTTGTGGTTTTTGGCTGATGTATGTTTAACACCATAACAACTATTTTCGGTTAATTTGTTCCGTATGGTATCCCCATTTTTCTACTCCATATTGAACGCTAAATGATTTTAATTCAATCAGCTAAAGCTTGGGCATAACGTGTGCCTCTGTTTCTCCCTTCCTGTTGTGTGATCTGAGAAATGCTTTAATGAAACATACATTGGAATAAACATACAATTACTATTTCTTTAGTTCAATTATTTTATTTTTATCCATGCATACATATTGCATATTCATCTCCTGACATAAATACTTACGGTATATGGTTTGTGCTTCTAATACATATATTATGATATGGTTAGAAGGGAGCACACCCAACTATAAATTTAGCATTTCATGGATGAAAATTAAAGGATGGGTAGAATTTGCATAATGGAAATTGAAAGATAGTTTTATTTGAACACAATAGTTGCAATAATTTGCAAACATAGCGTGCTCCTGTGTGTATATGGAAGCCTCCCTCCCATTTGGATTGTAATTTCTACAGGGCAGGGACCTCCATCGTCTTGTTTAAATTATTGCCTGGCACGTAGAGTATCTTCATGATTCTGTGCTTGTAATTGACTTCACTTGTATTAGACTAAGCACCTATTTCATGTCTGTATTTTAATTGTATTGTTGAATTGTTTAGTGCTGTATCAGCAGCATTTTTTATAAGAATATACATGCAAACAACATAAAATGGAAAATGATTTAAAATCCTCAAGAAGCAGGCATATCTGTTTGGAGATCTAGTGATTGCTGAACTGTTAGTCCAAATAAAGTATCATATAATACTACAGTACTCATCTTTCTAGTGATTGTTCATCATAAAACTGTTACTGTGAGTAAATAGCTACTTCTTTCAAAGGAGAAGTAAAGGCTCGCTTAGCAAAGGGGTGATTTGCAAAGGGGTGGGAAGAGATACTTACCGATGGGGGTTTTACTATCCACTGCTGCCTCCTGCTATCAATATCAATCTGATCTCTTCTGCTGTGCAAATCTCTGTATACCTCTTCATTTCCTCTTCAAACTCAGTTAGGTGAGCATGTTCAAAAGCAGTTTTACACCAAAATTTTGCTTCTGAGCATGCTCACATCAGTGAGTTTGATTAGGAAGCAGGAAGTGAAGAGGACTGCAGAGCTTAGCGCCACAAAAGAGATCAGCTTCATTGTGAGAGAAGAGGAAGCACTGGTGCTTAAAAGTTCAATTTCAGATCACCGCTTGTCCAAAGGAACCTTTAGTTCTCCATTAAAGATCCCCCCATGCCAGTGCTATCGTCTTCTTGACAGTACAAATGATAATAATAAGTCTCACTAAGGCTGGAATCAAAATATAGGGCAAGCTCTTTCTGTTATATGAGCCGAGCTTAAGGCTGTCTGCCAGCTGCCAGCATGTAATACGTATTATTTTACTGGTAATGATGTGTATATCAGTGCAACAAGAAGCAAGCATGGTTCTCCCAAAAGTTACATCTCTGTGCTCCCTCTGTCCTACTCTTGCTACCCCACTGAATCTCCATCTTCCCCACTCTAACTGCTCTCATTGTTATACTTTGCATGATATAGTGCCTGATGGGTATACAGGTACAGGGACTTCTATTCATTTTCCATTGTATCAAATACAATCAGAAATCTTAACATGTCTAGAGTATGATAGGAATTACTTTACTGCTTGTTGACAAACAAATGATTGGCTTTGATGAAGGGCTTCCATGCCATGCACTAAGCTGCCACTGCCTTGATATGAAGAACACATCTAGCAGTTGATTGAGGTTTAATATTACAAAGTATTTTACCACTTTCTATTGCTCATAATGCAGTTGTAACGTTGCTAGTGCTGAGTTCCCCCAAGTCACAACCTCTTTTCAGATGATGTTTTGTAGATGTGACAGTCATATCGGGGCCTAGCAACTGTAACTTATTTGTATAGCACATTCTAACTGCATAGAAGTGGATCGATAAACCCAAATAATGCACTGCAGAAGTGGAGGGAAGTTGTCAGCCTTTATAGATGAATATTGTCCTCATGTAGTAATTGAAGGAACCATCGAAGTTTATGATGTGATGTATGATATAGACCTTTTTATGAGATAGCAGACCTGACACCTACTAGCATATGACCTTTTCACTGCTTGTTCAACTACATTTTAACACAAGTTTAATAAAACAATTGATTTTCTATCTTCCTTTTAAAGCTTGAATTACTGAATGATTTCTTAACAAACAGACCAATAAGTTAAATGCTTTTACTGTTTACAAACATCTTATAATATTTTTTCATGGGTTTCTTGATTTATTTGTTTGGTTTTTTTTTTTAATATATATTAGCAGTAAAATATCACCCAAACAGTAGGGCAAAATTAATTAAATGCGGAATTTTTCCCGCACGTGCGGAATTTCGATCGATTTCCGTTCGTGCGGTAAAAATTCCGATCGTGCGGAAAAAAATTCCACGCTTGCGATCGGAATTTAAATTTTGCCCTTTATAAATTTCGCCCTATTAGGGTTAACAATTCTGTTTTGACTTTTATTATATTATCTTAAGAGAATGACATTGCAACCTGTCAGCTATACAGCAAAGCACATTAATCAAATGTATACTATAATCATGTACTTAGATGCTCTCATGTTTCTAGGTAAAGCACTACAGTAATTTAATGCTTGCAAGGATTTTGCTCACACTGTCTAGTGAAATATTTTTCAATATTATTAGTTAGTAAGTAGTTAGTTACAGTGCAACATGCAATGGGCTCATTTCTCAAGCTACCTTTTTCCTTCAAGCTCAAAACTGACACACCCATATCCCAGTATTGGACTGGGCATCTGGGCCCACCAGAGAAACTGATTGCAAGGGCCCAAAGCCTTTTAGCAAAAGTTTCCGTGTGCACCAAAACGATCACATTACTTTATCAGTTTAGCAGAACATTCAATAAGATCCAATTGCTCTGAAATTGTAATTAAAGGTATCTAGGTACCTGCAAGTATTAAAAGAGATATTTTATTGGCATCAAGCCTGTACCCCCCCAATATTGTGCACATCAGAGGAGATCTGGTGAGTCAGTCTGATCCTGCCTTAACCATGATAGAAGCAGTTGTTATGTCATTCTAGTTTATTAAAATCACTTTGAATTATGCCATAAGAGGTGTTTTAAAGCCAGACAATCCTCTGGAAGCTCCAGCCATTGTATATCTGGTCTCAGCTAAGCAATTATTAATGTGGAGGATCATCCCTACCAACTTGTCTAGTTAAGCATCAAGCTGAATAGCATCAAGCTGAATAGCATGGGGCAGCGGCATAGAACCACACACCACCAAATATTCAATATTAACAAAGCCTGGTGTTTAGCAAACATAGACAAGTAGAATAAATGTCTACTGAAGATCTGATGAGGGTCTGTGCATCTGTGCAAAGGACAGAAAACAATAAAGACATAAATCTAATCAGTAAAGTGAAATATTATTACATTTATTTAAACAAGCTTTACAGTATATTTGATAAATTACAGCATGTACTGCATGGCACCGGGTTCATTAGTCCTATTATTCTGGAAGGGAGAAAGGTCAGGTAGGCGTGGATAAGTATTATCAGAGCATGCTACATTTACTACTTTTTTTAACATTGTATTATAAGTGCAGGAAGAACAATAGAAGGGGACGGCCAATTAGGGGACAACATTTGGTAATTGTATGGAGGGTATAAAAAGTTGTGGGAAAGCCAGGAACTTAACAGCAGTGTCAGACTAGAGTCCTAACGCCCATTAGGAAGAGATCAGGGACCCACCAGAAAACAAGGGATCATGGGCCCACCAGAAAACAAGGGATCAGGGGCCCACCAGGAAACAAGAGATCAGGGGCCCACCAGGAAACAAGAGATCAGGGGCCCAACAGAAAACAGGGGATCAGGGGCCCACCAGGAAACAAGAGATCAGAGGGTCATGGGGCCTGTTAATCAAAAGACTCTCTCCTTGTTTCTTCACTCTCATCTTTCAGTATATATGATATTCTTGAATTCTTCCTAGTTTTTGTCTCTGATCTTGTACCTTTTTTTACACTACTCTCAGGAAAGTGTCATGATTGTGCAGTTTTGAAGCTCAAGAAGGGCCCACTAGGAGTTTTCCCTGTGTCCTCATGGGCCACTGACCCTGAGTAACATCTCAATCACACATTACATATAAGTAATAGGCAATGAGCCTAGTATTAGAAAAATACGTCCTTCTATTTCTTTCCCTGCTCTAAAGCTATTTTTTGATTTCCACAGGTTAAACAAAACCCTTTAGCAATTATGTGGCATATTTATCCAGCTGAGAAGTGGACAAAAAAGTCATTTAGCATTTTTGGAGGAAACATAAATTCAAAGTTATGTTTTTATTTGTTTTTCTGTCAAAATTAAGATTTTTTTTTTTTTTTTGGCATTTTTGAAATTTTATATATGAAATTGAATTTGATTTTGTCCCCAAAAAAAGGAAGGAAAAGTCTTCTTTTTTGTTTGGTCGTTGTTTTATTTCCTCTGAAACTGGTGAAATGTTTCTCTGTTTTTATTTTTGCCTACTTCTCACCCAGTTTGATGAATATGCCCCTATAAGTAAGCAATGCTGAAATAAAAATGAAAGATTATAAAGAAGTATATCGAAGTATCATATTAACCTATGAGCTGATCTGTAAACTTTAAGCTTGCAGGAAGAAAATAAAACAATTGTATTTCAGTATATTGAGGAAGGTTCCAGACTCATAAACAAGAGGATTATATTAAATCATTTTGGCAGTCTTCCCTTTTGGCTGACTGAGCTTGAAATATTGTCTTTGACTCACGCAATTTTCAATGTGAATTTGATTTAGATATCTTTTTTTTCTTACCCAGAGCAGCAAATGTGTCTCGCAGGTCTCCTTTATCAATGAATCCATCTCTGTTCTGATCCATGATGGTAAAAGCCTAGTGACAGGAAAACAGTGAAGCGTTAGTTCTTTTGGTCTCTCAAATCTTCCGCCCTCTTTGATCCTTTCTTACAATCTATGACACATTTCACTTCCAGTTAAAAATAAGCAACAAACACAGCCATTTTACATTAAACACATTTAACAGAATAATATATTTTGACAAGAGGTTTAATTAAAATACAATTAACCCACCCAAAGTCTGCTCGATTTAATGAATTCGATACACAATATGATGATTGATGAAATCCAGCATTGGATGCAGTTTATATTTCATGCAGTAGAGACTGGCATAAATTGACGCTTTGCAATTGAAGAAATGTATAAAGAAAGCAATACGAACATTATAGTTTCCAAATTTATGGAATTTATCCTACAATACAAAACAATACAATGCAAATTTGTACAGTTCCATATCATAGTTTAGCTGTAAATTCACATGGAGAGTATATATAAGAGATACAATATGCCCTTATGAATGGTATATGGGCATATTGTATCCCTAGTATATAAGTTTTCCATTTTACACCTGTAAGTCCAGCCCCTTTGACTCTGCAGAATCAGTTTGCTCACACTTGATTGGTTGTTTCATTTAGCAATAGGTACACTGCACCTTCAAACCACCCAGCTTGTGAGAAATGTTACGACTGGGAGTCAATTCAGTGCCACTGACTTCATTGGTGGTTAATTCAAATGTGCAGAATTCCTTAACCACAGTGATTAAGAGTGGGTGTTCAAGTAACTACTGTGCTGGCATCCTGTGGTTTCAGCTGTCTGTTATTGCTTGCCTGTACCCAGCTTCTCCTGTAGCATGTGTTTCAGTTTTCGGCAACTGTCAGCTCTGCAGCCCAGCATCTCTATACAGTGTTCTTAAGCATTTTCTCTGCCTGGTTGCTGTGAGTGCTTGTAGCTATGCTGCTCCTACACTGCATTAAAGGTACACTACACTCGATGTAATCCTAAGGGTGAAATTTATTAAAATCGGTAAATTACCGATATCGCAATATCGATACCATCGATATTGCGTTTGCGGTAATTTACCGATATCGATATTGCGACATCGGAATTTACCGATAGTGATATTTCGGCCATTCTGCCATTGAAATCAATGGTTCGGCCAAAATTCGATATCGCAATATCGGTAAAATTCCAATATCAATGCTATCGATATTGCGATATCGGTAAAAATCCCTTTGATATTGTGATATCGATGCTTTCGATTTTAACAAATTTCGCCCATTTAAGTGTTATAGTTCAGAAATCCCAGTGACTTTGCCAGTGATTCCTTCGTGTTTTAGTCAGGTGCCAACAGTGGCTGGTTAACCTGAGGGCAGCAACCTTGGAGTCCCATTGCCAAAAAGGCCATACCCCCTTGCAAGGGTTAAGAATGAAGACTGGAGGCTCCTGCTGGGTGTGCTGTGCCTTGAACTCCTGTTGCCAGAGAAGGTGTTCCAAAAGCTGCTTCCTATGTGTGCTTTCCAGAACCCTCACACTATGACAGTGATCCAAAAGCTTGCTGTGAGTTTCTGAACCAGTACACTATCCTCTTTGAATCCATGTCTTGGCAATTCCTGACTGACCATGCTAAGGTGGCATATATATATATATATATATATTATAGAAGATTTATTTTTTTATTTTAAAGCTCACTATGGATTAGGGTAATACAGTCAACTATTTTGATCAGCAATCCTTTTCAAATTATCTGTTATCATAATAATAATAAGCAACATGGCCACAGCTTATCTATTTTTTTTCCAACTATAATTTTACTTCAGAAAATGTGACAACAATAATTTGACTGCCATATCCCTTGCAATAAACACAGGTCATCAAAGACAAAAAAAAAAGTCCATTCTTGTTAATCTGTGGCTTGACTGGTTGTTTCAGCCTAATGTGACATCATTGCTGATGCTACATATTTTCTATAATGAATTTGTTCATAGTTAATGGTTATAGAATATGTTTCCTATGAGATAAAACCAATATATTTTTCTGTTACCTCTTTAAACTCTTGAATCTGGCTTTGATCAAACATTGAGAACACATTTGAACTGGCTCCTTCTGCCTTTTTTTTGGCTTTCTTGGGTGACTAGAATACAAAAGAGATTTTGTATTTATTTAAAAACTATTGGTTAAATATTTATTGATCTAAATTAGATTAGATTTTATTGTCACTGAACAATACAAACATACATATTAGTGATGTGACAAACACATATGGATTTTACAGAAAGAAATGTACTGATAAATAATTTTCTTGGGGAACATATGAAATGTATGCTTGAATATACAGTATGTTACAATTTATACAAATACAAAATACAAAACTATACTTGATATCATATAAAAGAGAAAACCAAGAGAAATTCAGTACATATAGGAAAAGGGTCACACCTGAACTGTCAGCTACACTTTGGGGACTTTGGAACACCAGGGGGGGAATTCACCATTGAGCGAAGTGAGCTCCAAATCCTTCAGCTCACTTTGCACATGGTGTCATGCGCTCGTTGATGTCCTGCATGAGGGATTCCAGTCTCGGCAAGACGAAAAGAGTTGCCTCGCCAAGACTGGAATCCCTTTAATGAGCTCGCTGATGTCCACGTGCAGGACATCAGCAAGCGCATAACACCATGTGCGAAGTGAGCCAAAGGATTTGGGGCTCTCTTCGTTCAATGGTGAATTCCCCCCTAAACCTAAACTTGCACAGTTAAACTACTAAATCAATGCAATGTCATTGTTAAAATATCCATCACTGTGTTACATAGTATATAATAAAGTAGTTTATATGATCTACTATACTATACTATATCCATATAGTAGTTTCCAGTCCTAGCCATATATGTGGAATTTGGGAAAAGTTAATTTGGAGACCCTGTTTACATGTAACTCAACCTACTGTATGGAGGATATTATTGAAGCTACAATAAATGTCTTCTGTGTCGAGTAAAAAGTAAAGTTTTATTTAAAGAAAAATACAAGTACTTTTGGCATCCTTCAAGTGCCAGCTCAGTGGCCTTTTTAGGACAGCAAAGGCAGCAGTGTTACCACTAACTGTCAAACAATGAATACTCTTTGCAAGTAAATGAATCATAAACTCATTTGCAAATACAGTATAAACTAAAGAACAACTAAACTTTGCTATAATTCCTTTTTTAATCAATAGGTCTGATAGATAAGAATAAAGTAAGACCGGTGCTGCAGACCCTAATATGTGAGTGTCTGAGAGATGAAGGGGGTGTGTCTAAATCAGCAAAATGTATGCCTTCTATTGGTAGGGAACAATGTGATTCAAGAGCAAACAACTTAATGGTGAATCAGATTTAATAGCTTTCAAGTATTATTGTGTTCTTACCTATTAAACCTATTGATTTTGTCAGGGATTAAGCCAAAGCTTAATTCTTTTAAATGCACACAATCAGTTAAAATGTCAATTTTTAACAGAAATCAAAGCTATTTGACATATTAATGTTTAGGGATGTTTCCGTAAATTTACATCTGATGAAATTTTATACTTTTCAGCTGGAACACACACATTGTGATTTCAGCTGCATTGGCTTAAACAGAGCATCATCATTTTTTAATAAGTATTCAACCATATATTTTGCAATTATATATTTAATATATACTGTGGTTCCATAATGTTTTATGAAGCATAATTTAATCATCTAAATTTTGTTTACTGTAATTATGTTGTCAACATATAGCAAATTCTAAATAATGTAGAATTGGAGCATTTTCAGAAATGGGCAATAATTCTTAACAATTAAAATGTAATACATGATCTGGATCCACAAATAAACACTTCTAATTAGCATTGTTTGGGAGAGTTAAATACTTAGATAAAATAGTGATAGATTTGGGCATGGCTGAAAGAAAATGGAGACAGAGAGTCTTCTGTTTCTTCTAATGTCCAGGAGAAAAGGGCGAGGAGGAGATTCACAACGCTACTTGTAGAGGAGGGGTTAGACGCTCTGTGTATTTAGGTTATCATTGTAAGATTTGTCATGCTAAAAATTTTCTTAGAAATACTTAATGTGCACTAGAAGATATCTAGAAAAGTCTCATTTAAAATTTAATCGAGTTTAATAAAACAAGTCATGGTAGATGTCATACATGTGAGTGAGAGGAACAAAAAGTGAGGAGAATTGGTTTTGGTTAAATGTAGGCAAAAATAAATTCAGGGGGGCTTCATTTAAACTAAAAACATATAAATTCTTAGCATTTTCCTTCATATAAAAAATTTTAGAAAGTTCCTGTGAGCCTAAATAGAGAAACTGGCATTACAGCCGTACATCCCCTAATCTGCTTACACATATTGCACATACAGGCTTACTTTCAGTAATATTATTGGATTCTTCACAGTTAGAAACATGCATAGTCCTCCCCAGACTTTTCCAAGATTGCCTTTAACTGCCAGTTTCATGACCCTGCCTTTTGATGGGATTCATTGTTCCGACCACAAATCTCTCAGTTGGGCTTCTGCTGCCATCTACCATAAACACTTGTGGTAATGAACTACTTTCAATGGACTTGATCCCATACTCTAGGGCAGTGACATACAGCATCTAAAAGTAACTCCAGCAGGATACACAAGCGGAAACACTGGTAATTCATAGTAACTTCACACAGCTGGTCTCTACTTGACTCCTTGCAATAAGTCAATGAGACTAACATAAATCCTCCTCTAACTGTACCATTATAAGACCCAAGATTTATGCCACTATGGATTCCCAACCAGTATATTTGCATTACATCTTAACATTTGCATATCATGTCTCAGCACACCTACTGAAGGTGATGACATGGAGGCACTTTCCATGAGGCACCATGTAATAGGCATATGTTCTATGTAAGTGCCCTCTGTTAAATATCTCACTGACCCGAGGTTAGCCAAGTATGTACTTGCTAACTTAGTATATTTAAGCTTGCCTAGAATTAAACTTTTATGATAATAGTGTATGTATTCTGTGTACTCTATACCTTTTACAATAATTATCCCTTGTCGAACATATAGTCAAAAACGATAATTAATTACTAAAGAGGGTCAGAATTCATCCATGGGGCATCACTGTAGGCTTACTTAGATATTTTACAGCAGTTGATAGGGTTCAATCAAAGGTGGTCTTACTTGATGAAGTGTATTACAATACGTACTTGTTTACATGGTGAATGCCCCTTGGAGGTATTTTTCAGCAGCAACAGCTTTTCCAAGCCTCTCTCTGAAAACCTTTTTTCTTTTTAAGGTTGTCACAAAAAGGTGCTTGCATGGGCGCACTGCTCGTGACTCTGCCGGCTGAATGCTGGCAGGCACTGAGGAGACTCAGCTCTCCCCAGCACTTCCGAGTTGGATTAGCCAATCAGGAGCCACTGACATCACAGATGATGTCAGCGGTGACAAATACAAAAGGCTGAGCACTGCTAAGTGTCAGCTCTTCAGACAAGTATTCTGGATTGTGTTTCAAATCTTTCCCTGTTTCAAGCATTCAGTTCTTGTTTCAAGTGTCCTAGAATGTCAGCTGTTCAGTAAGTCTCTTTACAGCTTGCACTGTTAGCTTCTGTCAAGTTCAGCACCAGCCTGTTTGCAGCATGCAGTGTCTTCCCTGTTTCTGCGCTGCTTCTAATGGTTGCTGTGCATTACAGTTCAACGTGTGCCCAGGATTGCTGTGAGTGACTGTTCTGTTATGCTGCACTATTATGATGTCTAGGTTATAGTTCTGTTGTTCCAAGTATCTGCCTGAGTTTCCATGTGAGTCTATATAGCTATCACCAGTGGGGGGTTACTCTGAGGATCATGACCTGGGAGGTGCCTGCCATAAAAGCCATACCCCCTTGCAGGGGTCTCAGGATGAAGACCTGGCCCTCTTAAACTCCGTGCCTCAGTGTTAACTAATACCAACTCCCGCTGTGGTATTGAGGATCCACTATCACCCTTTATGCACCTTGTACCTGTAGCTGAGTCTGCACCTGTACCTAAATATGCCACTGTACCAATTCCTGGCATATGGGACTAGGTTCACTTCTGTCCCCCTTGGCTGCCTGGTTCCTGTGGTATCCTGTTCCTCTACCTGAATATGCACCTGTTCCTAAACCAATCTGTTCCTGTACCTGCGTCTGTTCCAGGCATGTGGGCCTGGGTTTGCTTTTGTTCCCCATGGCTGTCTAGTTCCAATGGACTGAACCTGCACCTGTGTGTACATCTGGCACTTCCTAGTGGTTTACCACCTTGTTCCATGTGCTCCTGCACCTGGCACCTGCGCTCTATGTCTATGTTCTATGTCTACTAAGCCTGGTGGCATAACGGGCTCTGGGTTCTCTTCTGTTCCCCTATGGTGTTCCAGTTCCCATGGTAACCCCATGTCTGTGTTTCCAGTCATGTTCCTGGCTATCCTGAATCCATTAAAGTGTCTTGTTCTTATGAAAAGTCCATGGTCCTGGTTGTTCCTGGATTCCAGTCTGTTCCCGGATGATCCTGCCTCTGTTTTCCTAGTCTGACCTCCTTACAAGAGTGGACTTTGAGACTCCAGACAACATTTGACCTACTATCAAATATGTTCACCTTATAGGTGATTCCCATGAGAGAGCTAAACTGGAACTGATGTTATATCCTCCTGTGTTGAAGTATCTTATTTGTCCATGTGTTCCAAAGAGAAAGTAATTTTCTGGGTTGGGTATTATACTGCCTTAGCAGAAAAAGTTAGCATGAATTGGGGAATCAAATGTTTTACTAAAATCACTAACATATACCTATTTGGTAGGAAATCTGTATCAGGACATAGGAACATGCCTAAAAAGGACCATAGTCAACACAATAAGAAATCTATATCACAATCTAGAGCACTTAATGGTTATTACAGAACTTTTTTATTTTTAATAAAAAAGCATGTAGTATGCCTGAGCTCTTTGTAGGCTTAACGTGTGAGAGAGGACTAGATAGCATATGTACTAGAGGCTCTAAGATGAATAAATAGGTTAATAAGGTTTACCTTGGTAGAGTATAGTAGAGAAGCAGTTGCTGTCACGCCTAGGAACATTAGCATACCAATATCTCCACTTGTGGTAAAATATGCATACAATAGAAGCCTACACCTAAATCTGTGGTTTTCCAGCTAATTAATTAGGGTTATAAACTCTGAGTCTAAACCCTAATCATGCTGGATTTTGACTTAATCTACTTCTACTTGCCTATAATGCCATATTCCCATAAGCACTCTCACAAGATAGCATGTAACTACCTCTGTTTAAATAGGGGACTCCTGCATATATCAATGTTCAAGTGAAAAGAACTCAAGCAAAACAAAAGGGGACATCCTACTTCTTTTACATAGTATAATATTTAATATGCAGTAAAGCATTTCAGAACATCCGCAAATCTTTTTTCTTTTTACCTTTTACGTGCCTCTTATTTTCGTTTGCCCACCAGCATACCTCTGTTTTTCAATGTGGATTTTAGTAAATCTTTACCCACACAAGTTTAGAATAAAGATTCTCCAATGCTAATGTTTGAACATCAGTGACAAGTCACTTCCTTTTTACTGCTTTACTTTATTTTGTTCTGCACACACGGCAAACGGTGCTTTTTAAATATATTTTCTATTTCACGTGTATTTATTTTTTGTAAGCACTAGACAACAGCAGATTCGCTAAGGTAGTAACTTGTTTCTGAGGGTCCTCAGAGTCATTTCAAATTTGTCTTCATGTTTTCACAAGGCTGAAATGACTTCTTAGCTCAGGTGGTACATTCCAGACGCTTTATCAGAAGTGCATCTATTTTCAGAAACATGAATCACTGCCCCCAAATCCTTCTGCATACACAGCTCCCACCAGTGTGTCGCCAAGCTCGATAAACCCTCCCCAGACTCACAGGAATAGAAAAATATAAAAATACTTTTATGTCAGATACATTCCAGTGTTTTTGTTAAAACAACACAGCACTTGCTCACTTACCCACCCCCCAAGCAAATCTGTGTGGTCCTCTGTTGCACACGTCATTTTTGTTAGTACCCAGCAGCTGAAGCTGAACGTGTAATTATATTCATTTTGAAGCTTCTGTCTAGATTAATCCTTTGAAAGTAGATTTAACAAGCATTTGAAATATAACGATGCCTTCAACATTTCACTAACATTAAAGATTACCTTCATACATGAAAAAAAACAAAAAACAAATCCCCACTGACTTTATCTGACATAATTACTACTTGAACATTTCAAGGGAATTAAAACAAACAATTATCAGCTTTTACAGCTTCCTTCTACCATTTAAACCTATCCAGCTCATTGCAATTTTTACCAAATTGCCAAACCAACTCTTATCAACACTACATCCCAAATCTATAACATGCTTGAGCTTGATATTTGGATTAATATTACAAAACAAAAAGAATGAAATAGCCTGTTAAAATATGTTTGGAGTAAAGACAGTCATGCTCTTGCCAAGTGGTCTAAGGTTCCTCTTTTACCCAGGATTGAACTAGGGATCCTGCTCTCTGACACTGAGCTATATTAAACCAAAATATTTAGTCAGTCAACTCTCAGATATGATAATATATCCTCCAGGCATTATGTACAATTTCAAGCGTTCAAATAATAAAAAAGAGGGTGCTTACTCCCCAACATTCCTATCCAACTTCCAAAAAAAATGAGGGAATTACCTACCACCTCTTGAACCATGATCCTGGCACTGCTTTAATAGTTGAATTCAAATTCCAACCACTGGTAGTCTGCTCAATCTTCACTCCTTACATATTAAACCCTGCCTAGATGTGCTGTTACCAAAAATCAGATATGTCAGGTTCTCATGTGCCTCCTACAAGCCATGAACCAGTGCCTCATGCCTCTGAGGCTCTGCCCCATCAAATGACCAACTCGCTTTTTACCTGGGAAAGTTCTTCTGGGTCAAAAGAATATTGGAACTATCCTCTGGGTAGGCTGCACACTTGCTATTCGTTTTCACAGGTTCAGTTTATTTTCCTATAATCAGGTCTATAAATATAAGGTAATTTCCCCTTGTGTTTACCCAAGCTGGTTTCTGTTGTTCTGTCTATACTGTATCCTTATATCTATTTGTTGCACCAACTGCTGTCTGTTTCCAGACCCTTGACCTTGTGCAACCTATCCTGACCTTTGTCTGCATATCATTACATGACTTTCTGCCTGCCAAGATCTCTCCTTTGTCAATTATCATTTTGCCTGCTGATTCTGTTGAGATGTCAACTCTTCTGCCTGGGTCATCACCAATGGTACCTAGAACCTGGCCATCCCACAGTAGAAAGATGTGGCCTCAAAAGGTCATTGATGAATTCTAAGGGTTAACTGGGCTGTCTAGAAATCCAGGTCCCACTCCTCTGAGCACAATCCTGGGAGTCCTTATCCATAAAAGATTCTTACACCTATTGATTCCTTAAAGAAAGAGTTTCAATGGATATTGTAGAGTTTAGTGTGCTTTTAATTATAAAAAGGCATTTGTAGAGAGAGTATGAGTACCAGTTTATAAGTTCCTTCCAGCTCCATACCTGTGATGTATGTTCCATTGAGAGAGGCAGGTTGCTCTTTCCTCCACTATGATAACTCAACCCTGCAAGAAGATACATTGCAGCATTCTTTGACACTATTAATATTTAAAGTAGAGCAGGAACTCCAAAAAGTTAGAACATAAATGTAGTGATTAATTACCCAACTGAGGTCCCCACAGCTAAAGTTCCACTTTTGAGTTCCTAGTTCATTTTAAATAGTCAGCTGTATGTTTTGGTATACATTGGTAAAGAAAGGCTCTATTAGATTAGTTAAGACTCAGGCTGGGCCATGTAGTTACTCAACTAGTCCAGTTAAAGTTTCAAGTGGAAGGTAATTAAATGCAATTGCCCTGCTCAGAACAGAAGGTGTGCTAAATACCTCTTGACTATGGACAGAGAGAGGGGACATGTTCTGGATATATAAAGGTAAAGCACAAACAAAAGTAGAGTTTGTAAGTACAGCACCAAAGAAATCAATTAAATAAATAAGCCAATGATTAAAATAATATAAAAAGTCTTTAAATAGTCCACAGATGATCAAAAACAACCACAATGTGGTTTACTCTTTCTTTCACTCATTACTTATTCATCACATGTGTGGGGAGTACCTCAATGGTTTATTGTACTACACTTAGGGGAGCACTGTTTTTCCCAGCATTGCCCGTTTTTTGTTTCCCGTTTGTTGCGCGCTCCTACAGTTTTTGTGCAGGTCT
>WMED01004987.1:7196-20039 GCA_019650415.1 Pipa parva
CCCCCATTTCTACCTACCCCACTTTTTTCCAGAACTCAAAAAACTACAATTAAATCACTCTTCTCAACATTAGAAACCCCCACTTCCACACAAGCTACTGTTTAATTTACTTAATTTCTTTTATTATAAAATCCTGTTATATGTATAATTACATTCCTTTACAAAATGTTAAAAACTGATGGAAAAAATAATATTCTGAATACAAAATGAATGTAAATGTTATTATTAATTCAATAAAAAAAATGTAAAAAAAAAAAACTTGTCAATATTTCAGCAAGGTACATGGTTTGAATAAACCTTACCAGTTTACGACCAGCATCAACCAATGAAGAGACTGCTTGGTAACTAATTAGCAGAGACACATGTAACAATTTCCTCTTATTTCAATTTCTACTTTCTAGTAACAAAATGACTTCGTCTTCTTATGATGTCACATGATTTCCAAGGTGAAGGTTCCCCACTTATTGGTTAGAGGTATGTGCCCTTTTTCACACACTGGCTTAACAAACAGTTTACTGGTTACCAGTTGATCTTATGTAATTAAAAATGAAGTGACTTAAATATTAGACCATTTATCATTATCTACAATATATTCAGCACATATTTATCATCCATCATTACCTGGATGAGAATGACTCTCCAACTTTTATGAACTACAATGCAAGCTGCCACTCTTGCCCCATCTGCTCTTGTGTGTATCTACAGCACCCTATACACAATGCCAGCCTACCTTCCTCCTATAAGGCTATCCTATTTAATCTCGAGAGGCCTGAGCAATACAGAACTTGCAATTAGGTCCTTCTTTCTATCATTTGCTTATCCTGTGTCTATTGCCTGCTATTTTATAACTCTTCAAGGAGATGATGATATTGTTACATTACAATGTATACTGGCTCCTAGGAACCTCCGCAAAACTCCTCCACAACAGCAGGATAGTGTAGGTTCCAGCACTGGCTACATGCAAAGCTTTAAAACCAGTCACCAGTAGCTTCTGGACCCTTTGATAAAAACTTCTGGCCTCTTAGTAAATTCCCTGTTGCTGAGCAATGCCTAATGTATCTAGTTATCTAAAGCCTGTTAGTAAATTAACAGGGGACAAGTAGAATATAGGTGATACCTTTTATTGGCTAACTGAATAGATGGTAAATGCAAGCTTTCCACACTACTTAGCTCTCTTCTGTATAATTGGGGTTTGCTGGGAAGTCTGTATAACTAAGGCATGCTGGGTAGTCTGTATAACTAAGGCATGCTGGGAAGTCTGTAGAGACAAGTAGAGTATAGGTGATACCTTTTATTAGCTAACTGAATAAATGGTAAATGCAAGCTTTCCACACTACTTACAATCTACTGCCTCTAAATTAACTGGGATTACTGAGAAACTTGTTATACAACTGGTTATCTGCCGATTACTCTTACTAGCTGAACAGTTGATACTAATTAATATGCAATGTAGCTACTATAACCAGAATGCGCACTGGAACCCTTCCATAAGCCCCCAGTTCACCCCCTTTCAATTGGCTAAGGCAAACCCGTGCGTTCACAGCAGTTCGTATTGATCAACTGTAACTTCAACAGATGATAAGTACCCGATATAATGTCATATTTTCTGCAAACAGATACAAAGTAGTGTATAAATACACAGCCGGTGTAATACCACATAATTTGAAACAATTTGCTACAAAATAATGATCTCTGCAGAATATGTGAAGTTGGCAAATTGTCAAACATTTACAGGACAATTTTGATAAATACGCTCAAGTAAAAAAAAAACCACTTTTCTATCATATTAGTTCAGACAGCAGGGGGAAATTTTTTATAGTAGGAGAGTAATGCAAGAACAGATGCTGTATTTCATCATAGTTTATGAAACTTCAAAAATGTGGCATGTACAAATCAAACACAAAATCCTATTTTTTTCATTCTAAAATGTCTCTGACTCTCTGTGTATGCTAACTGCCCAACCAGCTATTTTGGATACAAAAGGGATTGCAGGAACTATTCTCTACTCTGTAAATAATTAGTAAAACATGCAAGTGTAAGTAAATCATCAGGCACATTTATTAACGTTGAACAGACTTTTCCACTAGTAAACGCAGGAGAATCAGTTTATATAAATTGAAAAGTCCAGGGAAACAAAAACTGACAGCAAAATGGGGTTAAATCAATCAATATGGTCTAATTGGTCTTATTAAATATGCCCCATTATTTAATGTCTATAGATAGAGGTTTCTGTTGCCAAGTCTAATTTAAAATTCCTAATATTATCCTTGTGATCCATGATCCTAACTTTGTCTTTTTTAGTGGTTTGAACAGCATATACCAGTGGTGGCGAACATTTTTGGCACTCCGTGCCAAAACGGTGATGTCACTACCAGTGCCATCCCCCGAAGCACCGGTGATGATGAGTGACATCATAACCCCTGCACCGGGGGAGGAGCACGCATGTGTCAGGGGAAGAGAACTCCTCTGTGTGCGAGCACTCCTTCAGTGCAGGCCACAGGTCAGGCCTGATAACTGTCGGATCGGGTCCGCGGCCTGTACTGAAGGCAAATTTGGCGATGGCTCGCATGCCAACAGAGAGTGCTCTGTGTGTCATCTTTGGCACGCAAGCCATAGGTTCACCATCCCTGGTATATACCTTGCCACAATGACCCTTATGGCCAGAAGCATGTTATTTATGTGCAAATAAAAGATAGCTATATTACCAATTTAACCAGATTTGTAATCTATTTCTTTATATACAAGTTAAGTTTAATCAGTGGCTTCTGGATTTCTTGTGAATGGTCAAATAATTTTATAATGTATAGTTGTGTCTCTATTTTATTTTATTTTTAAGGGTTTAACCTTCTTATATTTGTGCCCATCTTTCCTGCCTATTAACATTAACATACTCTTTAGATGCCCCACCCTAGGAAAATGATTTAATAGCAATACTCCCTACTATATCTTTACCCTTGCTCACATTATTGTTTATGTGCTTTAACAAGTGTTGTATATTTATGGAGAGGCAGGATGCAGGCTGGATATAAAACATTTTTTTTCTAAAAAATAAATCCTTCTAATAGCTGTTAGATATATCTCTTTGTCTGTTATTCAATACCGGATTTAATAAATGACTAAAACATAAATTGCATCAACTGGCAACATTTTTGACACGCTCTGACTTTTCAATGAAAAACTATTGCTTTTGCTTACCAGGAACTGGCAGGATATATTTTAAAGGCAAATAAAACTGGGATCAATGTCTATGTAACACCTAACATAAAAGCACAGTGAGGCGTGAAGCCATAACTTATTGAAAGCTTTGTTCGTGCGTCTACATGTGTATATACAGGTCCCCAGAACTTATACGTAGAAAGTGAAATGCAAGCTTCTGAAAAAAAAAAAATATGTATGTATATATATGGACAAAAAATTATATTCACATTTATTGTAATTTATAAGGATATTAGAAATCCCTGAGAGTTACTGATTATATCACCAGGACCATTTAAACAGGCCATAGAAATTCACAGTGCTTTCTCATATACTTGTGAATCATTAAAAGTGCTATGGCATGCTTTATCATACACAATACTGTACTATAGGTTAGCTCAGTTACACTGCACGGTATCCCACAAAGCTGTACATCTCTCTTGTTCCCATTCAATAGAAATTCATGTGATTAATTATTGAAAAAAAATCTAATCTATGCTAATGGTTAAAACCAAGGCAAAAATGCAGATAAAAACACAACATAACACATTCTATTACAGCGAATTGCCATATATGCAACTGCTTTGTCTTTATTCATGTGCCATAAATCATGAAAAGGAACTGCTGTTTGCACTTTATTGCACTTTACCTCTTGAAACACAATACAAAGAAGTCACACACAGTCTCTTGTACACTGAAATAGCCTCCTTTTGGTTGTGGACAAACCAGCTGTAACCTTTTCCCCAGTTGACATTTCCATTACAAATATACTGTAATTTACCAGATCTTTTCATAAAAGATTTTCTCTTCTGTTTTACAAAATTTGAACTTTTCACCACATCCAATTTTTTCTGATGCACCACACAACTGGACTCAATGGTAATTCCACTTTATATATATATCACCCTTCCACAATCGTAAGTTATCAGATGATGCAGGAGGAGAGTCACCCAGTTACCTATAGTATTCACAATCCTCAGTGGTTCCTGGATAAAATGACCTGTTTCATCCCCTTAAAATCAGTTCATGGTACCTCTCACTTTCAGACCCAGGATCACACTTAAAAGGGGGACTATTAATATTTGCATGTCCCAAAAATGAATGGATGTTCACCAGAAATTCTGAATAAAGCAGTAAAACAGAGGTGCAACATGGCAGGAAGACATTGGATTCAGTAAAGAAGGTGGGAAATATTAAACTTTCTCTGGAATTTTTGTTCAAAGGCAAATTGTAGTATAAATCTTTATCTCCATGGCCCACCCTACATACAGTGGAACCACACTATCATTAATAGAAAGATCTATATATTTTTATAAATATCTGGTTTACTACATATATTTGTTGATTTTAAGGTAAACAATAAGAAAATTTTTTTTTATCATTCAGATTCTGTTGAAATTTATAATATAGAATATTTTATTCTGGTTCATTCACTATTTGTTTAATGTTGCCATTAGGGATGTGCAGTTCTGATTCAGTTTAGTCCATAGAAATCCGGCCCTCCAGATCCAAGGCAGGTCTGAATGTTGAAGAATTACCAAAAAATCTATGAACCAATACAAACTGAATTGTGCACTTCCCTGTCAAGTAGAAAACACATTTCCTACTCAGTGGCGGTGACAGTGGATCAAGAAAGAAGATGGAAAAGTAAAGACAACAAGGACCCATCCAGGTCTAGTTTATGGGGATGAGAAGAGGTAAGCAGCTTTCATGCATGCCTTTATAACTTCTATATGAATTCAGATACTGGACATTTTTCATATATATAGATAAAAGACACAAAAATGTTTATTATCTATAATATTTTAATGTCTATTTTTAAAAAAAAATAATCAAAATCTGAATCCAAACCCCATTCCAAAACCTGTCAAAAAATCTAAACTTAAACAAAACCAAAACATGGCAATGGATCCAAATTCAAACCAGATACAAAACTGGAGGGTGAATATACAACCTTAGTTACTGGTGCTGCAATGCAGATCTGATATGTCTTAAACTGGGGAAATCTGTTGAGTACCCATTTTTTAAAAGGGGTTACTTTACCATTGTCTAACATCACAAATATGAGTTGCTCTACAGTCTAACCTCAAGTTCATTTGGCATGGTGCCAGTTGATTACTAATAGTACTAATATTGCTTTATTTTATTAATTGTTCTCTGTGCTCTTATACTAGTTGATTTTTTCTGTTTGTGTGCTTATAGTGTATATAGTGGTTCAAGTTCTATTGCTCATAATCTTTGCACTCAAGGCCTGGGGCTTATTCATCAAAGTCTGAGCAGTCTTGTAAAGGCATGAATTTGCAATCATTTGCCACTTTTCCTACTTCTTCTTAAAGTATTCATCAAAGTTTGGGATGAATTTGACAGCAAATGGATGGTAATTCGCTATGCCTGCCAAATTGGCACTTTGAGGGGGTTATTCACTAAAGTCCGAATTGATGCAAATTCGCCAGATAAAGAAAGTCACAATAGGGTGCTAGTGTCGCAGTCGCATCTTTATAATGAGAAATTGAAACAGTCGTGTCTTTATTATGGGAAAATTGTTGCAATCTTAACATTAAAAAATTGCCGCGACTTTACAATGGGGAAATTGTAGCGGATTTGCTATGGGAATCCGCTGTTTGTGAATTTGACAATCAAATTCGCACCTTAGTAAATAACCCCCCTTCAATGTTTAGTTTACTTCATCAGCGTACTACTTCTATGTGGAGATATCCACACCACGTTTTACTCTGTATTTACTCTCCATACAAAGTAAAAATAATGCTCTAGTGAAGTCAAAAATGAACCTCATGTTAGGGGATAAATAGGTCATTATTAAGTTCCATTATAAACATAAGTTGGTATTATTCCAGGTTTATGTACTAAAATATTATTTGATTAATCCAAGTCCTAATTCCACAGAGTTTGAAAGGGACTGACCATTTACATGAGTAATTTGCATGTCGTTATCTCAGGACCAATTAGTCAAAATTAGAATTTTAGAAAAATATTAATGTACATTTTTTGAAATTTTTGCATTATCATATAGATGTTTTTTTAACTGGAATATAGAAACATGTTTCAGCTGCAAAACCATACACTGACTGAAATTTCTACCTTTGATAAATATGTCCAACCACAGATATAAGGTGAATTTCAAATGACATATGGATAGGTATACCAGCGGCATATAAGACATCAGTTCCATTAAGCGCTAAAAGCAGGCATGCTTTGCATAGGACACATGATTCATACCTGGTTCTTTACACCAAGATCTGGTTCATGGCCGCACATCTTTTATTCATGTTCTAATTATGTTGTCTGTAGAAATGTTCACGTGGAATATTTGCTGAAGAAAGAATAAACACGTGCAAGTCATTTATAAGTACACAGCACCTTGAACTTTACATAAACCTCCCCTGGACTCAGAAGAGCTATTCAGGAGGCCAGTAACCATCCAATAAAAGATTCTATTTGTGAAGGGTCCTGTGGGTTTATTAGAAAGGAAGATGTACAATATAGCATTTCATTCTTCCCCAACAAATTTGCATTCAAAAGTGTGTCTTTATAACAAATGAATGACTGCACTGTACTCCTCCAATGGGAATCTGCATTTGTCTTTAAGGAATGGCAAATGTCAAATTGGTAGAAATCAAAGAGAGTGATTACTCATTTTATTGATCTTTATCAATAAAGAAAGAAAAATATTTGTTGATCTCCCTTTGTAAACTAAATTAAAGGGCAACATATTCTATATTCAAGTAGTCAACAAGATGCAAACTTAATTTTTTATAATAGTTGAATATAATCTTTAAGCTTTGCCCATTTTACCCAAAACAATAGCATTATAGTTTTTAATTTTTTTACGTATTCTTCCTTTACCAAGGTAAATGGCAATACTAGAAAGCATACGATTATAAAATATTGAAAATATAGATGCTTTTAGCAAAGGCTTCTTCTGTTTATAGCTTCTGAAGGTAATGTTAATATACAACAACCATGGAAAATATACAGTTTACCTCAGACATGCAATAGGACTAAACCTATTTACATGTACAGTACAAATCCAAATACAAAAAGACATAATGGTCTGAATCATGGGAAATGTTTTGCTATGTATTTAAAAAAAGACAAAGATAAAGATAAAACCCATGGAGATTCCAAGGGATTTTCATTTTAAATGTAAATATTAGAAAGTTGCAGATAATAGTATCCGAAGCTCAGAAACAACTGGGCTTTTTCTTAAAGGAACAGTTGAGGCACCAACAGTTATTTGCTGTCTGTTTGGCGTTGTTAAATAAAAGTTAAATAAATGCTTTCTGTCATATAAATTATTTATTTATCTCCACCCTTCACAATTTAGCACCAGTTTGTTACTGAAGCTCCTCCACTAGGAAGTAAACACAGAAGGAGCTGTGTACTGCTACACAGATGGAATAATTAATACCTTTCCTCACATAAAAGACTGACTAAGTATATTAGAAAAAAAATGTATTATGCATTTACAACACACATTACTTTTTATTAATCAGGCTGGACTGTTCCTTTAACCGCTACAGTTTGGCTGTTCTCTAGTTGATAGGGTCTGATAGTCAACAAACTGAATAGAATGAAGGAGACAGAAAACTCATAATAAATAATTATAAATGAACAGCAAGATATAGATTAAATTACTGTGTTTGTTTAGACTATAAGATGCACTGGACCATAAGATACCCCCAAAATGTTACATGTAAATATAGAAAAAAAGAAGAGGTCGAAATGGAATTTTTAAAGTGCATTTTACATTCCTAGAAATATGTTAATAGGTAAACTGTAGTAGCACTGAAACCCCCTCTCTGCTATCTGTATCATATTTAGAAGCAAGAACAAAAAGTATATATCTGTTACCCAGGTTACCACAGGCAATGAATGATACCAGTACACTATCTACACAATATCTAGTTTTTATATATGGGTTTTTAACGGCAATTTATTTCTGACTTTTATGGATTGTGCTTAAATGAAGACTTTGTATTACATATAAGTGAGTCTCACCCAAGCTATTATTCTGGAAACAGAGCATACATTTTTTTTCGGCCACTATATACATACAGGGTAAATACAGGATAGCAATGCACTTCAACTTATTAGAACGGATACCCGGGTGCAAAGAAACAGTCAAACTTATACAATATACAAATATTCCACACTCCCGGGTTTGGAAAGTCTGTAGCATGTTTATCTTTATAAAGGCTAAATTTACCTGGCCAAAACATGGATTGTCATGCTAGCCTTTTATATATGATTTTATAGGATGGATTAATAAAAGTGGAACTCTACTGAAGACCTGGCAGTATAATGCTGCATTTGGGTATTACATTGTTTGTTTGGTTTTTTTTCAGATATAATAAATAAATACAGTTTAGGTATATTGAAGTCCACTATGTGGGTAAAATTCCCACCAGAAATCTCTGATTACTTGCATTAACTCTAAGTGCCACCTGACTAGCACATTGTAAAGCATGCTGTTGACTAGATATGAAGGTATTTTCTATAAAAATAAAAAATAAAAAATTCACGCATTTGCACAGACGAAGATAAAGAATTTGATAACATTCAAACCCGACCAACTGTTTATTTAATCAGCTTTTGAGAATGCTTTTTATTGTGCGTGTTGCTTTTTTTGTAGAGAATACTATTCCGGTGGATATTTATTGATATTTAATATCCAAGTTCTACATTTGCTGACTTTTCCATCTTTTGTACATGATGGATTTAGCTGGAACAATAAATTCAAAGCTGAGAGTCAGCTTCTTATTATTTTACCCACAGAGTGCAATGCCGCATGCATTTACGGGTACTTTACACAATCGCTCCTCATAGCAAACTGCATCAGTTTACTTAGAAAGGTTTATCCTTGCCACATGTGTCAAGCAACATTCATGCGAATGATCATAACCAAACAGAAAACAAATGCTGAAGTAATTACAAAGAGGTTTATTCAGAAGAATAATAAAAAGCAACCCCACATCACTCTATGTTTTTGATGATGATTCATATTTGGAAATATTTAAATTTCAATGTAAATGAGAGAACCTTTAGAAACACATAACCTAAAGTCTTTAATAGTCTTTAACGAACAGTTTTGTTCAATTTGATGAGAACAATACAAACGCAATATTTAGTAGTAGTCAATGAAACCAGAATTATGATGGTAAAATTAATCCTTGTTCTATTCTGGTATTTAATGCAGTTCTTGTATTAGCAATACTACCATTTAAATGACTTTTAAGGACAGAAAAATCAAAATATCCATTTTGGCTTGTTATAGGATTTATTCAAATATAGCAACGCCTTAAGGTTGAATTCATAAATTTTAATGCTTTCTGTCACTGGGCTTTATTGTCAAAAGTCCAAATATTTGCTTATAGCTCTGAATTCACATCTATTCAGCACGTCCCCATGATCGCTTATTGAGCAAACACTGCAAAGTGGTCCATAGGATTATGATTATCGTAGATGCCCAATAAGGTCCTGTATTTGTCACCTTGCAGAGTTTCCTCAATAAGAAAACATGGGGACGTGGCAAATAGATGCGAATTCAGACTGTTTGGCCTTTAGTCAATAAGGCTCAGAATATCTAATTTAAAAAGTTCTAAATTGCAGTAAATTATACAAATATTCTGTTACACTTGTATATTTTTAAGCATATTTATTTTTTCATATTATTATTGCTTATCATCATTTAGACACTAATAAATTGCTTTTAAACCCAGGGTTAGAACTTTGGTTTATTGGTTGAACAAAATTTGTTTTTTGATTGATGTTTTGGGTAATTTAATTACTAATTAGATTTTTTTTTTTCATTTGATCTTTGTATAATTTTCAGTCCTCTGTACAAGATTTTTTTGACTGAATTTTTTTTTTATAGGATATAATGCAGGAATTAGGGTTTGATGGAATGGGCCGTTGTAAAAATTGCATCCAATGTTAGTAATTGTTGCACAAACAGAGCAATGTTTGGCTGTTTCTGAACAAATAACTATATCCACTCTAGCAAGCAGACAAGTGAGTGGAAATGATAAACAGGAAACGCATTCTGACTTGTTCAACAGAAAATAAAAGGTACAATTTTGAATTGTTTCTGTGATTTTGCTTCCACCAAATTATGGAGAATGCCTTCCATTTTCATCTACGTCTCAGGCTGATAAATATGCCAAACCTTTTTATTTCTTAAAAAGTGAATTGTCACCTCCAAATAATGTGCTCCCCCCCATACCAGGGTAAGTTAAAATTTTTGGATTAAGGAACTGGAGCTGTAGACAGCACCCGGTGCTGTACACTAATCGGTATGAGGCCGAATGGTCCCACATATGGGGCATGTTTATTAAAGTCAAAAACTTTATTATTGCCGTTATTTTTGGGAATTTGTGTCATTTCGCTGTTAGCTATTTATAAAGCTGCGATTTTTATGATATTGCGATGAAGTACACAGTAAATTTATCGATATCGCTTAACTCTATATAGCATTGATGGATGTAACTGTAAATTTAAATGTAAAAGTTAACTTTTTAATATTGATATCAATATCGATAACATTATCTATGCCATTTCAACAAACATAACTTCACACTCAGTGCCCATTGAAAATAATGAATAGCGCCACCCAGAGAGTGGCAAAATGTAACGTAGCTGAAACGGATTGAAAAAAAACAAACACACTACTTTAGTGAATGTCGTGATAAAATCTTTGGAACAATGATCCATGGTATCGATATCAATATATTATGGTGATACTGATATTCAGCGATAACAAGTGGCAAAAACCTTAAAAAGCAGCTTAGTAAATAGGAGGAGGTCAATATCAGTAAAAAATACTTTTTTTTAAAATTCGATTTCAAAAGGAAAATCTATTCAACTTTAGTAAATATGTTAATTTGTGTATTATATTGTTGTTCAGTAACACTATGTACTGTATATGAACTATCTCACAATATCACACCAGAATTATTGTCGAGTTGGCCCTATAGATTATCCACTATGCTACAAGCTTAAGCTGAACATATTTTGAATAAGCAGTGTTTAAGTTAAATTTACCAGATCAGTTTAAAATGTACAGACACATTTTACATTTAATATAAGCAATCCTGTGTGTAAAAATTGGTAATGTCATAGACCATTTATTAAATAATCCTTGTCTTTTATCATGGAGCAAGCCATCAGACTCTGCAGCTTAAAGAGAGATAGGCTACTGTGCCATACAAATAGCAGGTACATGAATGGGCTAGTTAACATGCTGTGGTACATACAGTATGTGGGCTACTTACTATACATGCATTCATACCAATACTATGCAAATTTACCACATCACAGAGTTTGAATATGCAAAGTTATCGAAGTCCCACTTCATTTTGATGAATAAATCTTAGAGTGAACTAGGTCTCGACATTGAAAAAAGTTGATACTAAAAAAATCAAATAAGGGCATTTGTATTTGCTGGCGTATAAGACTACTTTTTAACCCCTGAAAATCATCTGAAAAGTTGGGGGTTGTCTCATAAGCCGGGTATCACTTTTTTCTCTCCTTACCTAGCTCCTCCATTTCTCAGCTGTCTGTGCTGAGCACTACAGCATTCCTCCCCCAGCATTGATGTAACTTCCTGTGAGCGACAGGAAGTTTAATCATTGCTGGGGAGAGGAAATGCTATAGCGCTCAGCACAGACAGCTGGGCAACAGAGGAGCTAGGTAGGGAGAGAGAAAAGGAGGGGGGTGAGCACTAAGATAGTGCACCCCTCCTTCAGAGGGTAGGGCTTGTAGGGGCAGCACAGTGTGATGGTGCTCTGATAATATTGGAGACAAGGAGGGTTGGGCTGGCAGGGAGAGCTGACCAATCCAAGCAGGATTTTCCTTGGAAGAGGGGTAGTCTTATATGGCGAGTATATCCCAAACTCTATATTTTAACTGGAAAAGTTATGGGTCGTCTTATACGCCCAGTCGTCTTATACACCGGCAAATACAGTAGGTTGAAAAGGGCTTGATAAATATCCCCCATATATAGAGTAGACATGGGCATAATGTCAGCAATTTAAGTGATAGCACAGAGTCTGCTTTTGGGTGCTTAGACCATCCATTATGGCTTAAGGTTACCTGCAGTAAGACCCCTGCATGAAGAAAAAGTCACCTTCTAGAGGCAAATAGAGATTTACCATTCATTTCCAGCAGAACCTGACCAATAATTGAGTAGGTTGTTTCCAGGATAGAGTGCAAGGTAGTGGAAAATTAATAAAAGGCCTTTGCTGAAACCACTTATTTACATGGAAACAGAACAATCAACAGCCTAACAGTACATTTTAATGGGAGAAACTCCCTCCAAAAAAAAAAAAACCAAAACACTGAGTTAAGGGTAAGTCAATAACTCAGTGATAAATCCCAAGGTGACAAAGCAACTATGGGAAAGGACTAGAACAAGTAATAAATATAGTTATGGAGTAAATGTAACACTCCTGGATATGACACAACCAACGTACGTTTCACCTCTAATTTAAAGAGGCTTTTTCAAGGTAAGTAATAAGATTGTTTGGTGTAAAGAGCAAAACATTAACAAAATCAGATAAAGATTATTAAAGAAAATATATTGTTAACCTAAAATGGCTGGTTCATCAAATAAACGGAAGCCAAGGAAGC
>WMED01004988.1:1722-20039 GCA_019650415.1 Pipa parva
GTCAGGCTACACTTCAGCCTGCCCTCAAAGCTCTCTGATTAAGCTATTGACTGCTCTACAAACAGTGAGTGTTGGGGCTGTTTTCAGAAGATAAAGGGAGGATTTTTACATGTTCTGTGGCCCCTCCTATCTTTTCTATCTCTAGGAGTAGAGTTAGCCTACTTAGCACTTGCATGTGTTTGTGTCATATGGGGCATCTTATAGTCTGAAAAATATGGTATATGTAAGTATTCTACAAGATGTGTTTACTTTTGTATATATGTGTTCTATGGGTATGAAGAAGACAACATAATCTTCCAGCATGACAATGTCCCGAAGCATATGTCAAGATTAGCAAAGAAATGGGTCACTGACAATGAAGTAGTGGTGCCGGATTGGCCCCCACAATCCCCAGACCTCAACACATTTGAACATTTGTGGGTAGAGTTAAAGAAAAAGTTGCATTTGTTCCCAAGTCAACCAGTATGCGCCAACATTGGGAACATTTAGAAGAGATTTCAGTCAAGACATGCTTGAACCTGATCGAAAGCATGCCCGGAAGGATTCAACCAATGTAGAAAGCCAAAGGTGGATTTACAAAATACTAACAAAATAATAAGAATGAAAATTTCGAATTTTAGAAGAAAAACCGTAACAATGTAGTTACATAACAAGAAATGATCATATGCTAAATAGTTGCAAGTCCAGTTTATGTATGAGATAGTCAAGATGATTGTCTATAAAATAATTACAGTCTCAGTTCAATGCTGTAGTGGATGGTGAGATATGGAATCTGAAAGTCAAAAGTTCAAAGCATTGTTACCCTTTTGCTCATTAGTCTACTGTATTTGTGATGGAACCTGTTCAATGTAATACTGTTTAACATGATATTGCTGGTGGTGCAAATCAAAGATAATCAATACTATTTCTTGTCTAGGAGGGATAAACCTAGTACAAGGACATTTAAGGTAACTAGAGAAATAGTTTGACTTAAGATCTTCAATTAATTGGGAACATATAAAATAATGTATTTTGGGTTCTTAATAACAAAGCATACATAGACTGGTCTCAAGAAAAGAGGGAACATGAGAAAGCACTTCATTACAGTGATGGCGTATATTCATGGGATAGCCTTTCAGTAGATATAGAGGGCAAACAGAGTAACACATTTTAAATATGATTTGAGATATGTATAATAGGCAAATACAAGGTAACAATAATAATGTAATTTGGTAGATTACTGTATTGAATCAATTAGATTTTCTGCCATCAAAGTGCATGTTTTTTGGGAAAAAAAGTTTCACTTAAGTAAAGAGAAGTGAGATTTGAATGTAGGGAATAAACAGCACATAAATTAAATTAAAAGAAACAGTAGTCAAATGTTATTGTTCTGCCAATTTACCAGTATTGTATGTAATTTATAGGAATGACAAAGCAAAATCTAGGCCAGAACACTGAAACATGATTGTAATAGTAAACCTAAGGGTTCTGTGACATTGCATTTAGAACCAATTGACTTCTGAGATCTATCCAAGTTGTCATTTACAATGGAAGGAGTGGATGCATTTTTTCCAGAAGTCTGCTTGTTCCTATACCTGGTACACATGGAAATGTAGGATAATCTGAATAAATAAATATAATCTCAAAAATGAATTGGGAGTAATGTTGCTGGTGCAAAATATAGTAGCAAAGCTACAATTTATTGGAATGCCATTACATATTTTGGGTGTTAAGCCCTTTTTCAAATGTGCATACAGTGAATTGAAACATGTATACAAGATCCAGTGAACCCCACTTCTTTGTCTAACAACCAATAGAGTCCATGAATGTATAGAAGGACTGCCTCCTGGTCCAGTGCGTCCTTTCAACATTAAAGCCCAAAATAAACATAGTACTTGGTACTGCCATTAGGGCCTACCAAAGGGTCTTATCAGAATATGTACAAATAATAAGAGTATACTTATATGGTATAAATTACAATTGTAACAATAGAATGTATAACCAATTACATACAAACAGAAAAAGGCAAATACAATTGTACATTCATAGACTCTATTGCTTATTACTTGCTTCAATTCACTGTATGAAAAAGGGCTTATTGCTCAAAACATGTAATGGCATTCAAATAAATTGTAGCTTTGCAACTATTTTTTGCACCTGCAACCTTATTCCTATTTCGTTTAGAGTTCACTGACTTGTCTGGCAGGGCACTTCAAATAATGAATCAGAGGTTGCCTATTACAACTACTGTATACCCGTGTTGTTTGACTTTTCTTCCTGCTCTATATAATATAAAGGAAAAAGGTTCATGTATTTTTGCCCTTCTATGGCAATAGCTCATTATTTGAAGTTACCTGGATGCAAGCATCTGCAATTAATAATGTTGCACACTAGGGTCCTTTTAGATATTCCCCTAACCTTTTTTGGGAAAGAGATAATTAATTTTAATTACAGTGTCTTTCTTATTCATCCATGTAGTTCTACAGGATGAACCATTAACTGCAAAGTCATCTATCCTCTCTTCCCAGAGAAAGAGACCATCCCCATTGCTAGTTATTGCTACCAGACATTTCTCTTTAAGCATAATGAAATCTGTAGTTCTCAAAGTCAGATAGTGCTGCAAGATGCAAATTCATAGTTGCAAAATCTCTGGTTCTCAAATTCACATAGTGCTGCACGATACAATTTCCTAGATGCAAAATTTGTAGTTCTTTAGGTCTAAAAGTACTGCCAGCTGCATCCCTCCAAACATACTAAGATCAGTAGTATTTAAAATCAGATACTTTCTCTCTCTCTTACATGGATCAGATCTGGCAGAATGGTTAGAGATTATCAAGTACTTGCAAATTTTAAATCCTGTAGTTTGTATATTAGGAGCAACTGATGATATTCTTGTTATAGCAGCAGCATGGGTCAGTTTTATATCTGATTTTATCTCCCTGACTGGTTTCCCCTCTCTAATTGTGCTGTTGCAACTTTGTCCAAAACTAACAATTTAAGATAAAGATTAATCAATTAATCAGCGAACGCATGACAGTCTGTGCGAGCTGAAGCGAAGCATTGCAAGGTGAGTTCGCACCTTGCTGAATTACTTTATAAAGGGTGAAATTTAATAAACTCATAAAGACCCGATTTCATATTTTCGAGTTTATTCCCATGAGATCTTGGCTATTTCTCGTGGTAAATATCGATCGATTTTTTTTTTTTTTTTTTTTTTTCAATTAATATTTACTGATTGAAACTTTTCGATCAAGTTTTTCACTCTGATTTTTCGATGGAAAGTTAGCCATACTTGACATTAGTAGTATGGCTACCTATTCAACAAAAAATCTGATCGAAAATTTCCTATCAGTAAGTATCAATCGAAAAAACTCAATTGATATTTACTGCAAGAAACAGCCAAGATCTCACGGGAATAAACTCGAAAAGATGAAATCGGGTCTTTACGAGTTTATTAAATTGTCTCCTTTATCTAGTGAGATCCAGTCCCACTATGAATAGTGTCAGAACTCCTTACATTATTACATATCGGAGCCACTCATGTCTATTGTACTGAACCAACTGTCCCCTTCATTGCCATCCTACTGATAATATGGCAAATGCATCAAGCTTAAACTGCACCCTTTTGCATACACCCTTAATACTATCCAATAAATCACCCTACAGTTTACATGTCCTACCTTATTATTAAGGCATTGCCAATGATTTCACTGCTGTATGATCATTTTTTCCCCTTTACACTGTTTACAGTGACAGCTTCTTTATTTAGAATGGCTTATTTTAAAATACCATTTTTATCAGTGAAAATGAAAAATCTCATTTTTGGGAAAAATTATTTTCACTTCTTTCACCCCTTGATAAATACCACTGTAAAGTTGTTACAGGAAAAAAAACATTATTTTACTTAAGACCAAATAAGGGTGGGATATCTCACTACAGATGTATTTACCAAGCTTCCAAGCTGATAAATCATTCCCATGTGTTTTTTTATGGTAATGAATTGGATTGATATGTTAGCTTATTTTGTTTCCTATATGTAAATCACTGTACTGATAATGATTGTTTGGAGGGATTTTTTTAAGGTTCTGCCCTCTGTATAATGGAAGCAGGAGATACAATTTTTGTTTGGTTTGTATCTGGTTGTTTTAGAAACTATATTCTTTGCAAACTTGTTTTTCTCAGGATTTGTGTCAGTTATTCTGAAAGAAATGTCAGTACTTAGATGATACACAGTCAACAAGCAACTGATTCTTGTGTTTATCAGTGACTGGTACACATGCAAAGCTCAGAGACTGATATTGATTTAAACTTTTTTGGTTTTTTGCTGTCCAGTGATCTGGTTCTGGAATTTTCACTGCAAAACTTTTAACTCTGGCCGACAAAGCTGATGATGTACTGAAGGATACTCATTAAATGTCAATAATACTTACCAGTTGCCTTGAGTGATCTATTATTTGTTCTTCTAGATTAAAAAGCTTCTTGGCTTGGTTTGTTCTTTGGCATCACAACTGGCAGATTTCTGAAAGCTGCAATTGGATGTTTGATTTGAACTGGTACGTAGCATGACACATTTAGTTGTTGGCTTTTTCTCAATTGACATGAAGTATTTGCTGATAGGATAACAAATGAGAAGCGATTCAAAGCAAAATTATATGTTTTGGCAAGCTGATGGGTTTTAAAGGTCAGCATTCACAAGTAGATAGTGAATGAATTGTTTGGAGATGATAATATACAGAGATTTCCACAATGATTGGTCTTTATTATTCTGCATCCATAATAACATTCTGTGTCCTTACATCTGCCTTTCTGTGTCCTATGCCAGTCATGACCTAAGGTCTGGTTTTGGACTGACTAATGTGGTCTCTGATTTTGGCTGAATCTCATCACACTTTCCTAGTTCATTCATCTCTTTGATCTATGGAAGTTAGAGTAATGCTACTGACCCTCAGCCAAAGCTGCAGAAGCTATTCACAAGAGTGAATTCAGACTAGATGTTCAAAGGGTACGCATGTCACAATTACTATTTTTATTTTTGGAAGTTTATTGTAAATCTTAGTCTCAGTTAGTACTTCCTCTCTATTGTGGGTATATTGATAAATCTGGGATATGAATGGCAAGTTTAATTAGGGGACTTAAGAGCTAGCGTAAAGAGGAAGTTCAGGGTCTGGACAACTCATGATTTTAATGATTATTTATTAAATATTTCCTACCATTTTCTCAGAATCATGCTGATTAGGTAGATCCCTCCCTCACAGTGGTACAGATGCAGTATCCTATCCTCCAGGTCCCTCCTGTAACCAAGGGCTATACTTTTTACTACGCAGTGAATCTAGGTTACCATAATGTAGGAAACAGGGGATACTTGTAGGATACAATATCATTTCTTTGTAACCTAGACAGCAGGATTCTGGGAAAATGGTATAAAATTTATTTACAAAATCATTTAACTTGGCATAATCTTTTTAAAAAGTTGGAGTTGTCCAGACCTTGAGCTTTCCCTTTAAAGACATTACTGTTTAACAGTGTTACTAAATGATGTTCCTAACATCTCAAAGTCCCTATGCATACATCTCAAACATAGGACCTTTAGTTAAACATTTATCATAAAGATGAAAAGCCCACTAGCCAATGCCAAGGAACTCAATGTATGGTGGGTCCTAATTATCACCTGTTGTCATTCTCCCAAGGCTGGTACCACTTTACCTAGTAGCCTAACTCCATTTAATAATTTGAAGACTGAGCCAATCTGACAAAGAGTAGGTGATACATGAGAATGATTAATCAGGTTTCTACACATCTGGGTGTCACAGTATCTATTTATCTGGAATATTTTATTTAATGCATAAATCCCATTTTCTGTTCTTAAACCAAAGCACTAATAAGTTATACATACAAAATTACTTTAAGTATTTAATGATTCCTATCATTGCCGAAAATCCAAGATAGAACAATTCAGGATGTTGAGATGTTCATTGAACAGCCAGGTAAGAACCTTGCGATATATATGTCATGGACTTTCAGCAATAAATGGAATGGCAGTTATTTATCACCAACATGCGCCATCCAATATGTACTTTTTAGGTAAGAGAATAAAATAACTACTTGAGAACCCTGTTATACAATAAATATGTTTTAAAATGGAAATCCACCATTAAAATATTTGTTTCTGGGAATCTGACGTTCGTGTTGCTGAAAAGAAAAAAAAACAAGGAAGCAAGAAGGAATCTATTACATTGCAGAGACATCTAAACCTGACTTGTTCTGTGAGCTGGAGATAGGAGCAATGCTTTACTGCTCATGTGTGAAAGCATTTGTCTTTAATGTTCCAACTCTTGTTTCCCTTCTTCATTCACTGTTCTGGTTAACCACAGGAGCATAAAGCTTACTATGTCACCTACCAGTCAAAACAAAATTGGCTTTTCAATGCTGAGGGGTAACATCATTGCATTCCATTTCCATTATATGGTTAATGTCCATTCAGTCATTCAGCTAAAAAAATGTGAGATTTAGGAATATGAATAGAATATACAGTCTTAAAAATATATTCAACAATGTTTCCTATATTTCAGGCCACTCTACAAATCATGTTATTAATTCATTCAAAAAGAAAAAAAAAACACTTAAAAAGGCATTAAAATATCACTGGGTAAAGAGAGGCAAATACATTCAGATATTGATTTTCTCTGCTATTTGTATGGTAAGCATGAATGAGTTCAACAATGCCATTCTATCTTTAATATGCCCGTGTAAGTGCCTCTGCATCTCTTTGTTAATGTGAAACGTAATGACCTGATATCTTCCTGAAATTAGTTTGGGATATTTATATCTCTAATACTCTTCTCAAATGCTGGGAGCCATATTGAGTAAGTACAATGGTGTCATAGTTTAGACCTAGAATTTCCAGTGTTTACAGGGAGTTAAACACAACTGCATTGTAACATGGTTACAAGAATTTTTTTTTTTATTAGTAAGTATTTCTGCCCTTTGTTTAAAGTTATATTGTTTTAAAATACTTATGAAAACTCTGGTTTTACAATATTTGTAAGCCTGGTGTCGGAGTAAAGGGGACAAGGATTTGCTAAACAGCATACTGTAAATCAATACGATACGTTTTGGTGTAAGGGAGGGGAGGGTTAAGAATTCAACAATCAAGTGGAGACAATTGTATAAAGAAAATGTGGGCGAAATTTACTAAGGTCATTTCAACCTTTTCAGCTGTTTTTCAACTGATTTTTTTTTAATTTTCAGTCACAGCCAGGCAAATACTTGTATTAGTAAAAAAAAAAAAAGTTCAAAGATCAGCAAAAAAATGCAGTCTTAGTAAATTTTACCTAAAAAGAGAGCGCCAAGAAGATCTGCAGAGTCAACTGCTCAACTGCCTGGAAACCACAAGATGCTCCAATAAATGCCCATTATCACATGGCAGCCTGGATGCAAGTATTCAGTAGTTAGGACTTTGATGGCCCGAACAATCTAAAGGAAAAACATCAGAAATGTTTGATTTCAATTTATTTCCAGCCTGTCCAATAAAAATGGACATTGTCTTAAATCAGGGGGAAAAAAAACATTTCTAACAGAGTGAAAGTTGCACAATGTTTTGGGTGGCGTAGACCGCCTTCATCATCCTGATTCCTGATTGATCGATATTTATTGTTAATAATTTTATTTGATGGGAAAATAAGACAGAAAACTGTGGTGAAACTAAATGATAAGGTCAAAATGGTCTTGGTAAATATTCTCCCAGGCATGTTATACATGCAGATCTGCTTTATTTCCTATCGTAATGTGATTTTTGCTTCTTAGCGACCTAAACAATTCCCTGAAAGGTGACATTACATTTTACAAGTCTTATTCACACTGCATTGTCAGATAATGCATCTGACTACATTCATCTACTGTATATTCCCACTGTATGTTCCTCTGACTCATGCAACACTTAATAGATTGCTATTTCATTTGTTTATCTTGCCAGTTATACAGTTTAAAGTTATTTGTGGTTTTAGTATCTCCTAAATTTTGGACTTGAAGAACATTGTTTACATAATCATTATTGTCACTATGGTTTTAAGATCATCATTTTTTTATGTAATGTTCATCAAGCTAAAATAATGCAGTAGTCTTGAATGTGGGGGTTATTCACTAAAGTCCAAATTGTTGCGTATAGGTGCGAATTCACCAGGTAAAGACAGTGGCAATAGGCTGCTACTGTCACAGTCATGTCTTTATAATGAGAATATTGTCGCAGTCGCAAGTTTATTATGGGAAAATTGTAGCAATCTTACCTTTAAAAAAATAGTCACAACTTTACAATGGGGAAATTGTAGCGGATTTACTATGGGAGTCTGCTGTTTATGAATTCGACAGTTGAATTCGCACCTTAGTGAATAACTCCCAACTGTGTGACTTAAGAGATCTGCAATAGGAACAGTACAATTCATATTTGTCTACTGAGATCATGAAGCCCTTTAATTATTCACTGAAGTGCACATCTAACTCTTGGATTCATCCTGTGCTATAAAATCAAGACACTTTTCACCGATTTAAGTAAAACGTTCTTATGTATTGCTCCTTTGGGGCTAATTGAATAAACTACATGAAAATTGAATCCAGTATATTAAATTATAATGGTTAGTTCCAGTAAATTTCATTGCCTCAGCACTTTATTATATATGGGTAAATAGTTTAGCCGCTATAGATGTTTCCTTGAAGAAATGTAGCTAAAGCAATTTTTTAACTTAAACATTAGATAGCATCCTAGCCATCTTCTTGATTTATATCACTTGAAAAGCAAGCATGCATTTTCCATGTAATAAATGCACAGATGGAGGAAATTAGGTGCATTTTTTTAAAATTCAGTTTTAATTATACATTTTGTTTAGGTATAGTTATAGTCGTAACAATTCCGTATACCTGTATTCAGTTTATAGCACATTTAGGCTAGCAATAAACCTTTCAAATCCAATCTAAAGCTCTTTAAAAGGTTGTGCAAGTGTAGAGTATTCACAGTACAGATACTCAGGGCAACTGTCATCTAAGGTTTAGAAACCCATAGCAACCAGTTAGCAGTTAACATTCACTGGAATAGAAGAGTTAAAATAATTTGAGCCAACCTCTGATTGGTTGCTATAGGATACTAAACCTTATTAAACATTTACACCAATTGAAGTATTCTCAAAATACTTCTTTGTTCTCCCAGGTTATGGGGGCAGTTTCTTGAAAATAGCAACTTCCTTACCCCTTTCAATCCTGACATTATCTTCTTGTGCTGTCATTTATCTTAGATTCCAGCACTGGTTGTGGGAGAAGCAGAAGTGCATGCTCAGAAGCTATATTGTTATCATAACAGTGTTTTGTTGCATGTGTGCACTGCCAGTGCAGTTAAGGAAGAGTGACCGTATCTGGATGGTGTCAGGTTTGCCAGGATAGTGAAGACCTCGGTCTACAAGCAATAAATTATAGAATATTGCAGGTCAATAATGTAGCACATTCTACACCAGCACAGCCTTATTAAGGTTTTGCTTATAGTTCTCCTTCCAATTACCTGAATGGATCTAGATTTGAGATTTTTCCTTGTGTAAACAACTAGAATGATACCTTTTTTTTCTTTATCCCAATTCCCAACATATAATGCATCTGTGCAAGAATCAGTTTCACCTTAAAAACGCTGTTGGCCTTTCTACAGGATGATATTTTGTATCTGTTTTCATTTGTGTCTAAGCCTGTCCGATTTAAAAATAAACCCTTCCAAAGGAGGTTAAGAGACCTTTTAAAGTTGTTTTGGATTTTTTTTTTTTTTTTTTAATGAAAACAGAAAGAAAGCATCCTCTGCAGGCACCATGCTACTGGGCATGACCCCTTTCTACAATTGGTGCTAGAAGGTGAAACTGTAAATTTGCAAATATAGTTAGGTTAAAACTGGTATTAGTTACATAAATACTTGGACTACCCTGTCACCCCAGGTTAAGGAACCCCACATACAGAATGAAGGAGCAACTGTCTTATATGAAGGTGCCATTATGGGTGTGTGGTGTGGTCAAATATATACTAGAAAGGCACACAAAAAACATTATTAAACATGAATGGGTTACACAATAACTACAGGATACTTTTTGGATTCTTATAAAATGTCTATCATGCCAGTAAGCCCCAAGGCTTTACCCACCCTTTAAGATTGGGTACTGGTCTTTTGAGATCCATCTTGGCATTGGGAGCCCAATAATCTTCCTGTAACCTGGGTACTGTCTATCTGTTGAGCCCACAATCAACATGGACAATGCAGGCAGGAGAGAACTAGGGGCTGGGCAGGTGCTATTGCCCCCACCCTAAAACAATAGTTTTATCAACTTTTATTTGATTGATCGAGTTACTCTACACACACACACACAACCGAAATATATGTTCTTCCCAGTTAGATAAAAAGTTGGCGCTATGTTTTCTGAGTCTTTCATAGTTACACTACAGTAACATCTGAGGGGGAGGCAGAAAGTGCAGTCAAATAGTTTAATGATCTCTTTTGGGATCTAGAGATGGATGGCGGCTTTCAAGCTATGTAACCACCCACTAGGGTTTTATTGTTAATTAAACTATTATCAGTGGTTTTCATCCATACAAACTGTGGAGCAGATGGCAACAAAAAAAAAGGAAAAAGCTTCAAGAGAAACTCCTGGTGTCAACAATCATTTACCCCATGTTGCTGTGCTGACAGGCTTGACAGATAACATGTTCTACCTGTTTACTAATCTCATGTTTGGTGTCCAGAGGTGGTCCAAAGGATCTGCATCAAAACTTCCAGGTACCTCTCATAAAAATTCATTAAGCACATAAGCAAACAAGTGTATACAGAATGTAACAATATTTACATATACTGTATTTGTAATGGACACTGGTCAGATTGCAGGAATGAAAGATCATTTATAAATGATCACTGCGGTCCTAAACACAAGAACTCCATTCTGTATTGTGCACAGACCTGGGGTAGATTTTAGTACAATCTGGGACACTGTATATTTGATAGGTGTTCCTCTTTATTGAATCAAGAATGTTGGCATGTGTGGGTAAAAAGTGGTAATAATTATGTTAACTGAAATTGCTCCTAATCGTATGCAATGTAGGACAATCTAGTTTTGTGAGTTCTTTCTGAGAACCTTCCTTTCCCTGTCCCACTCAGCCTCTGAGCAAACATGATAAGCACACACTGCTGTTCCAAATATTCCTGACAGCATGCGCTCATTTTTTCAGTATTGCAGATAAATGTGGCACTGCAACATGATGCAAAAAAATTCTCAAAAATGCAGCATGCGCTCATCATGCCTGTTAAAATACAGCTTATTATGCATGATATATACAGGTATTATGCAGGAGAGACAGGATTATGGGAGAAGCCAACAAAATGCTTTATGATATGGGAGAAGGGGAAGTCTTTACAGTGTATAGGGAGTATATGTCAGAATAGGGAGGATCTATATGGGTGTATGATGGCGGCAGCATGGTAGATTGAATAATATTCATTGGCGGCATTATATAGAGTGAAGGTGCATGGGACAAAAATCTTTATAGTATGAGGGAAGGTGCACAACAAAGTGGTGTCTGACGGGGTACATTGCACAGAAATTGTGTGTGTGTGTGTGTGTGTGGGGGGGGGGAAGTGCAGTGTATTGGGGTGTCTCAGGGAAGTGCAGGGAATTCTGAGCAGGCTTTACTTGTTGCTTGTGCCAGTTTTTGAAGAATCCACCACTCGGCTGCAGGCTACATTGGCAGGGTTGAGAGGATTGTACCATACCCATCTGCTTAATGGTGATGCTAATCAGTTTGCCTGGGTCATGTCATATTACTTGTGAGTACTGTAGATCTTGGGTATATATGTGCTGGCAATTTCACTGTAATTCATTGTAAACCAATTCAGTGTGACCCAGCTGAAATTCAGCCGGCAAGAGAGGGACCTCACTAGCTCAGTCCAACTTCAGGTAATGTATGATGTCACTCAAAAAGCCGATGAGGCTTGAGGCCTCAGGCCAAATGCATTTGGAGGTTCTTATGTTGACTTAAAGAGAATCCAATAGGGCTTGATTATTAATTTATGTCTGCAGTCTTTATATATATATATATATATATATATATATATATAAAAGCAAACTTCTATGTGCTATGTCTTCTCTAAATTCACTAGCTATTAAATAACATCACTAAATACTTAGGGTATTTTACTTTATAGTATTTGTAACACAAAATTATGGTAATATATTTTGCAATGAAAATATAATCTCTAATACAAATATCAAGTGTGCAAACTGTATTGAATCTGACCCTTTATCAAAGCTTTACAATTCATAAATATAGTGTTTACGGTACTCTTGCCCTGTTAACCCAAAGGTTAGTGATAGAATCCAGCGAATGGATATCAGCAGGAAGTCTCCTAAGAAATGAAAGGGTGAGTTGAAATAGCTTCCAGTCTGCTCATTGCACAGCTCACCTGCTGTAGGAAAAAAAGAAGAGGCCAAGCTGTGGTGAACACTCGTGTCTGCAGAAAAAACTCCACCTGCACTAAATTATTCATGCTTCCTGGCAGGCACAGTTGTCAAATGCAGAGAATTCTTATGAAAAGAAAGTGGTGGAAATATAAACGGCAATGCAAAATGTACAACTCATACAGACACATGAAACCATACCAAACTGTAGGCAAGAGGAGCATTGCATCTTCCTTTTATCAGCTATTGAATAGCACTCATTAATACATTTTAATAGTGGAATATTTATAAAAGTTGCAAAGTTTTTCATCAAATTAACTTTAAACGTTAAATTATGTTTTCATTGCAATGTGGAAAGTCACTTTTTGATTTTTTTTCTATCAAAAAAGTTGTTTTCAATCCAATAAAAAGTGGCAGAAACCATTTTTACATATTAATTATTTTAATTGCCAAGTTGTAACTGAACGCAGCCATTGTTTTTAAAGTATAAGGACGAAATTTAATAAACTCTGAAAAGCCCGATTTCGCTTTTCCGAGGTTATTCCCGCGAGATCTGGGAAGTTTCTCATGATAAATACTGCCAGACTTATTTTCTATCATTATTTAATAACAGAAACTTTCGATTGAGTTTTTAAAATCTCAATTTTTCGATAGAAAGGTAGCCATACTAATAACGTAAAGTATCGCTACCTTTCCATTGAAAAGTTCAAAGGAAAAACCGTTATTAAAAAACTCATTATTTATTTAGGACTGAAAACAAATTGGCCATATCTAGAAATTTCAATAATTTGCAGTGTTTTCGGTGAGGTTTCCCTTCCATTTCAGATGGATATTAGTGTTGTTTAAAGATGGGAAAACTAATCTAACTGTTGCTGACTGACTGGATGAACTCTATAAAAAAAAAAAATAATGGGTTTTCCCCTGCCAAAAGCAGGAGAAAAAATTTGGGAAATAAAATTTTAAAACAATGTTGTAATTATGCAAAATTGTGATATAAATACTGCATATTATCATTATTTTACCAGTGGTAACCAGTAAAAAACTTTTCATGTTTTATAAATATTACCCCAAGGATTGTTTGGAGGTCTGGAAAGTTACATTAGGAGCATTTTATATATATTTATATATATTTCATTTTGGGTGGGGACAAAACAAGAAGCTCTTTAACCTCGTTATATCCTGCCTGGTGGGGGGGGGGGGGGGGGGGGGGGGTCACCAAGATATCAAGTTTTTGATTCAGCAGTCATAATTTAGTGTGAAGAATCTGTAAATAATTTACTGTATCATAAATCTGTGCCATTTTTATTATCCTGACTTATAGACTTTATTGTAAATCTTAAAAAAAACATTTTTTTTGTTTGTTCAATGCTGAAATGTAATTAAATTGACTGTATCTATTTTTTTATGCAATCATTGCTCTTCCTCATATTGAAAGTCGGACCATAAGATGCCCCATTTATATACAAAGCTGTAAATCAATGTCAGGAGTTTGATGCTTAGCAGAAAGCCTAAGGATACAGCTCATTAAGTTCCCCCTCCCTGAATCAATATCATATATTTTACATTACAAATCATCTGAGAAACAGGAAAAAATAAGCCAGATTTAGGGGATTATGAGAAGACCTAAAGTATGCAAAAATCATGGCCTTCAAAATCTATACGATAAGAAACAGTACAGAGTTTAAAAGTGATGAGATGCTAATTTATCATATCTAGTAACTCATCTTATACAAAGTAGCAATTCTTCAAAAGTGAAGTCAGCTCACCGAAGAGGAGTAAGAAGGCAAACGTGAATGTGTTCAAAGACTACCTAAGAGCTTTGCTTGAGGTATGGTTGGTGATTAACATGACCAGATGAACATGGTATAATTGAAGGTGCTTAAAGTGCCACTGGAAGCTTTAGCTAAACCCTTGCACTTCAATTTTCAAAAAAAATATAAATGCCAAGTCTGTGGTCATTAATGGCTACTGAGTATTTAAGCTAAGTAAAAGTTTTCCAGATTTGTTCAAGCAAATAAAAGTGTATCAATGCGCCAGTTAATGGTAAATTTAAACACGAGACCATATCACATGACAATGTATAGTATGCCACTGGCTACAATCTATGGTCTACCATCTGCCATGTCTATCAGCAGTCAATAATATCTAACATTTTATCAGAAGAACCAGCCACAAAATGAATGGAAATATGTCATTTGGTTGGATGAATTTGGAGAAAAACATAAAAAAAGCATAAATAACATTTCATGGAGCAGAAAACCTATGGACCCACTACCTTCAGGAACCCGATGATTCTGTTTAATAAATCTAAGTGAAAGAAGCATAGCCATTGGATAAATCAATAAAAAAGGAGGCCCAGCTAAGAATTCATTTATTGGCCATAAAAATAATGGGTCCAGAAGGTTTGTTGAAGTGCACCCCTAATTTACTTTCACAGGTAGTGGTGCTAAACTCCTGGATGTGGGACAACACATCGCCATAAATGCAGCAGTATGTATAATAGAATTTACACACACACACATACATAGGATCCAGTATATAACCTTTTTAATTGACCATCAGCGCAAGTTTACAAAGCCGCGTTTCTGGGGGTTAAACCACCCATCATCCAAAGGACCCCCAGAAACGTTGCTTTGTAAACCTGCACTGATGGTCAGTTAAAAAGGTTATATAGCAGATTCTATTTGTGTGTGTGTAAATTCTATTCTATACACTGCTGCATTTATGGCGATGTTATTCTGCTGCTTAAAAATACTGGTACCACAGGGGAGTTGGATTTAGGAACACTAAAGCCCCAGGCTGACATATTCTCTTCTTCTGTTATTAGCAGCCCTTTAAATAAGCATAAAAGTGCATTTCTGCCCCCATCCTTGTAACAGTACTTAGTTTTGACTGAAACACGCAGAGCTGAAAGTCATTACCAAGCCACCTCCATAAAATGCAGATCTATACCAATAAAGTGAGCCCCACAGAGAGCAGAACAAAGCAGCAGCACATGCTCAATACAGACCTATGCCAAGGGCTCTCGGGGTATTTAGTAAACTCTGTTTAAGGTGGAATGAAAGATGGAAGCAATATTTTTGCAATTGGTTTATCCCCTCACTGTACAACAATTTAAATTGGTTTAAGTTTAAATTTGGTTTATTCCCTCACTGTACAACAATTTATACAATCTAGAAAAAAAAACCTTTTCATTTAGGTCACAAATTATGTAATTTATATAGTATATAGAGCATAGCTATTTAAATAGCTTCCAGAGCAGCAAACAAAGCAGCAGGCAGAAGCAAAGAATCATACGATCGGAAAGTATATGGATCAGAACTTGTTCCAGGAGATCGAGTGTTGGTGAGAAATCTTCATGAAAGAGGTGGACCAGGAAAACTATGCTCTTATTGGGAAGATAAGATCTACACTGTTATCAAAAAGAAACATGAAAACAGCCCAGTGTATGAGGTCAAGCCTGAGTCAGGAAACAAGAAATCAAGGATATTACATAGAAATCTTCTTCTGGCGTATAAGACGACCCCCAACTTTTCAGATGATTTTCGGGGGTTAAAAAATGGTCTTATACTCCGCCAAATACGGTATAATAAATATTACGCCTTAGTCGAGAATTATCTCCAAAGTGACAAATATTATTTGCCTATGGGCAATAGGTACTTTTTTTTTTTAATTTTCATTTAGCTTTCTGTAGTTTTTTCTTAATATGTATTATCTAAAAGCTCCATAGAAAATAATGGAACTGAGTGGGGTTTATTTCACTAACATGGCTGTTATCAGTTAGAATTAAAACAGACAGAAAGCAATGAAATTCATTAATTCAACTTCAAAGAAACAAAGAAAGCACTGAATTTGAACAACTGCCATGCTAATCAAAATAGGATTTTTTATTTTTCTGATGCTACATGTCCTTTAAGTTTGTTTACTTTCAATTAGGCCCAGTTGAAAAAAAGCATGCTATCCCCCACAATTCCCTGGGAAAAACTGTAATCAGTATCATTATCCATTGAAAACCTTAGCAGGAATTTGGTTATATACATTACTCCATAGACTAGTGACATGAATTGTTTTCTTATGAAAAATTGAAGATAAGCACTTTTATGCTATGAATGAGACCATCACAAAATGACACATGCATGCCGGTCACTCTAACAGGGGGATTTCCATTAAAAATTGCTATTTACTGGCAAATGATTTTCTAGCCTTAGGCACGGTTCTGTGTCCTTTGCTAGCCTTTTCCAGCAATGTGAGCAAAGCCTCAAGCTTTCAAACTCTTTTTAAATGAACTGCAACAGAGCTGGGGGAATATTGTTAGCCACATCTGTTGAAGAGCGTAATAAGCTATACTGTTCTGCAAGATTAGAAGTGATTTTTTTTTTCCTTTAGAAATTCCTCTCTGTATGCAATGAGGTTCATTCCATTTAAAAGTTTCTGCATTTAATTTCCGGGCCCCGGGAGAAGAAAATGTTATTGAACATAGTAGCAATTGCGGAAATCGAGAAGTATACTGTACTGTGTAAAACTGCTCTTACTTCACCAGGAATTCTGGTAGATGTCTCATTTATTCTGATTATTCTGGTTCCTAAAGCAATTCATCGCATTTAAATAGATGTACGCCATTAAATACATGGAGTGTTCTGCCCACCAGACTGGTACTCATTGATTGCCTATGTGTGAGTACATTTCCTGCTTCTTTGGTTACCATCATATTGTCAATATGTACAAGAAAAGCATGGGGTAACATGGGTTGACTCTCAGACAGTCTTGGCCCTTGCTTACAAACTGAAGAAAAACTGATCCATGAGGTGTTACAGAACCAATATGAATTCTAGAAATTCTTTAAAGTACTGTTTACACAGGTGTTTGGAAATTGTATAAACAAAGATCAACACTCACCAATGTAGAGTCCACACAGATGGGAGTTATTCACTAAGGTGCAAATTTGGCTGCAGAATTCTCAAACAGCGGATTTCCATAGCAAATCTGCAACCGCCACAATTCCCTATTGAAAAGTTGCGACTGAGACAATTTTACATAGTAAGTTGCGATTGCAACAATATTCTCATTATAAAGATACAACTGTGACAGTAGCAGTTTATTGCAACTGTCTTTAGCTGGCAAATTCACACCCATACGCAACTATTCGGACTTTAGTGAATAACCCCCTAGAGTGTTTTATTTCTACATATAAGCAAGAGAAAACTACAGGCACTGCATTTGGGGTGTATCCACAGTACTGTGTTTCCACTAACCCCTACCTTGGCCAGACAAACTGTAGTTTAGGGTAACCTCTTTAAACTCCAACTAATGGTTTAAACTGTGTATGCCACATCCACATTGGGACTAAGATCTACTCAGCTTTCAGTCACCTGAGAGAGCCTATGGTAGTATTTCTTTCCCTTTCTTCTTGGGTTACCTTAACTAGGCTAGCCTTGAATCTTCATTGGCCATCCTGTGGTCCTACCCTCCATTCTAACCTCTAGCTGGTCACATGAACCTGAGATGCTCCTACAAAAGCTATTCCCACCTATCGCACAAACTACTACCCAGTCTAATGACAATAATGGATCCCCTTGGTGTAGGGTCGTAACAAGTAACTGATCTTTAAATTATACCTATTCCAGCATTTTGTTTTTCCCATACCTCTCTTTACCTTACTCTTTCTGTAGTATCTGGTTCTGACTGCAATACTTGGTTCTGTCTGCATTAGCTGCATTACCTGGTTCTGACTGCAATACTTGGTTCTGGCTGCATTAGCTGCATTACCTGGTTCTGGCTGCTGTACTTGGTTCTGGCTGCATTACCTGGTTCTGACTGCAGTACTTGGTTCTGGCTGCATTACCTGGTTCTGGCTGCAGTACTTGGTTCTGGCTG
>WMED01004989.1:0-20039 GCA_019650415.1 Pipa parva
ATGAAAAAAAAAAATCACAGATGTGCCAGTAGCCCATAAAGATGCACATTGCCCCACAGAGCCACACATTGCTCCGCAGAGTGGCACATTTCCCCGCAGAGCCGCACATTGCCCCGCAGAGCCGCACATTGTAACGCAGAGCCGCACATTGCCCCGCAGAGCCGCACATTGCCCCGCAGAGCTGCACATTGCCCCGCAGAGCCACCGATTTCAACGCAGAGCTGCACATTGCCACGCAGAGCCACACACTGCACCGCAAAGCTGCACATTGCAACGCAGAGCCACACATTGCACCGCAGAACCGCACATTTCCACGCTGACATGCATATTTTCCCACAAAGGTGCTAATTTCCCCACAAAGGTGCTAATTTCCCCACAAAGGTGCTAATTTCCCCAGCAGATGCAAATCTCCCAGCAGAGCTGCATATTGCTTCACAAAGCCGCTGATTGCCCCGCAGGGCCATGTATTGTTTTTAATCTGTTGTTTTCTTGTGGAAAACCTGATGCGGCCCTGCCTCACCCAGACTGTACTTCCAGCGGCCCCCGGGTAAATTGAGTTTGAGACCCCGGTTCTAGATATTATAGAGTAAAATACATCTCAAGTCTATCAAACACTGACTAAGTTACATTGTCACTTTTTCTTTCCTTGGCTTTGTTATCTGACCTTGTAAGGTATTAGCTTGTCTGAATCTTTGTCTATAACATAAATACAATTTTTAAATACATTAATATTTCTCCTCTGTGATCACATTCTCTTCTCTCTGACTACACTGTTTGGTAATTACTTTTATCTATTCTCTGTTTCCTGATGTCCAGCATATTTAATCATGGCTATTAAGTCCCTGTTATGATATTAGGGAAATTACTTCTAGGATTAGTAGTGGCTGTTAAAAGAAAATAGAACATGAAGAAGGTGAATTTCTGAGCCAAATGGGAATTGATACCAGGAGGATTTCCAAAATTCCTTTACTCATTAAACTAGTAGCTTTAAGCGGAGACTCAAGCTCCTTTCAAAGATAATTTATCCTTTGCTACATACAGTATATATATACAATATTTTTAAATCAATACACTGTATGATAGTAGAGAAAAAAAAAGTATAAAATGTAATACAGTGGTAGCAATTCCAAAATTCTAAATCTTCAAGGAATGGTAGCTAGAATACGTCTATATGGTCAACAAAAAATTTATGAAGGTTTCAATAATACGAAGGCAAAATACCATAAGGATTTAGAATCTCTCCTTCAGAGCATGGCACGCAATCAAAACAGCAGATCTTCTGTCCCTGACGTGTGGCTCTTCTGTGACCTCTAGGACATGGGTCACTGCAGACAGAGATGGGAACCTAAGGAAAATCAAGATGAGTCAAAAATATACCAAAAAAATAGATAATCTCCAGCCCCAAAATCTAGTGTCACTGACTTACCAGTGAAGGAAGTAATTATTTGATCCTTTGCTGATTTTGTAAGTTTGGCCACTGACAAAGACATGAACAGTTTATAATTTTAAGGGTAGGTTCATTTTAACATTGAGAGATAGAATATTCAAAATAAAATCCAGAAAAACACATTGTATAAATTATATAAATGTATTTGCCTTTTGCAATGAGAAATAAGTATTTGATCCCTCTGGCAAACAAGACTTAATACTTGGTGGCAAAACCCTTGTTGGCAAGCACAAAAGTCAGATGTTTTTTGTAGTTAATGATGAGGTTTTTGCACAAGTCAGGAGGAATTTTGGTCCACTCCTCTTTACAGATCATCTCTAAATCATTAAGATTTTGAGGTTGTTGCTTGGCAACTCAGAGCTTCAACTCCCTCCATAAGTTTTCGAACATTGATAAATAACTCCCGATGTGTTAAAATTCTGTTTATTACAAACACGATTCATACACCCATGTGTTTTGTGTGTTCCACTAGTACCCATTCCATGGAACAGTGGAAATACCTCAGTGAGGTACTGAGCTGGCCTGGGTTCTGTCATTCAAGTATACTAACAGCTTACAGTATAATGGTCGAAATTCATTAAAATCAGTAAATTACTGATATCGTGATATTGATAGCATCGATATCGCAATAGTGGAATTTTAACTGATATCGATATCGCGATATCGTATTTTACCGATATCAATATCGCAATATCGGAATTTCAGCCATTCTGCCTTTGAAATCAAAGGCTTGGCCAAAATTTGATATAACGATATTGGTAAAATTCCGATATCGCGATATTGATGCTATCGATATCGCAATATCGATGCTTTCATTTTAATAAATTCCGCCCATTAATATGTTATGGGAACAGGTTACTGAGAGTGCCATTCAAGATACAGTTAACTGTTGAAAGGGTTACTGCTCATATAGAACAGTCAAGAACATATATTTTATAGCATTGTGATTTAGGAGGTGCATAGCGTTGCTGTATACAGTAGATGGAGCTGGGCTGGCTTTGTATGATATAATTAGCTTTGCAGAATTTCAACACAGTGAGACAAGATAACTCAAAACTAGACAGTAAATTTACATGTAATCCTCTTATAACATCAAGATATCTATTAAATGAAAAAGAATTTTAAAAAAACAGCCCTGCTACATCTAGAATAAACTAGCCTCTTGGTGCAGTTTAAACAATCTCACTTTAAATACTGACAAAACTAAGAAAATTGTAGTGGATTTCAGGAAAAACCACCCACAACATGCCCCTCTATCCATAAATGGTGCTGCTGTGGAAAGAGTGACAAACGCCAAGTTCTTGGGTGTACATGTCACTGAAGATCTATCCAGGTCCATCAAAACATCATCGCAAGCCAAGAAGGCCCATCAATGCCTTTACTTTCTTCACAAACTAAGGAGAGCAAGAGCTTCTACATCAATCATGACCACCTTCTACAGAGGAGCCATTGAGAGTATCTTGACTAACTGCTCCACTGTGTGGTACATGGCCTGCGCAGCATCCAAACAGAAATCTCTGCAAAGCATTGTAAGAATGGCTGAGAAAATCATTGGCACCTCTCTTCCCTGCCTCCAGGACTTATATAACTCCTGTCTCCTTCAGAAAGCCCTCTGTGTGGCAGGTGATCTCACCCACCCTCTTCACTGTTTCTTTAACCTGCTACCCTCAGTGAGAAGAATGCGCAGTTTAATGGCTAGGACTAGTAGACTGAAAAACAGTTTTACCCACCAGGCTGTAAGAGCTCTTAACTCTCTCCCTGCTCTGCCTCTCCCCCTTATCTCCCCCCTCTCACCTATTAACCTCCCCTCCTGTTATCACTACTCCCCTGACCTTGTTAATTCAATAAGTACTCAGTGACTTAACCTGCCTCCAAGCTCAACATTCCCTCCCCCCCTTCTCCCTTTGATACACACTTTCACCTCATACTCATTTTTATTGTATTGTATTATTGTATTCTATTTATATATGGTATCTGCATTTGCACTTTACTTGCATTTGCACTTTACTTTGCCTACTGGTTTTTGTAATTTATATTCCTATCCCCATTGTCATGTATGCTGGAGAGATGAGAAATGTAATTTCAATACTTGCATGTGCTCATGTATATATGTAGAATTGACAAATATCTATCTATCTATCTATCTATCTATCTGTAAAGTAAGCAGCATACTAATGACCAATCCTATCTAGCTTACTTGTGTCTGTCCTCCATTCCATAGAATGTTTTGGTGCTCCATCTTAAGCTCTTGGCCTTTTGGAGAACGAGCATCGTAGACGCCAATGTGTACATATTGATTGCTTCCATTAGGGTATAGCTGCCAGTTCAGAATATCCAAATAAAGGGGAACATCTCCATTCTCATCAAAAAATATTGGCTCTCCTGCAGTGTTGTTAAACTTCACATTTTTCATGTAATAAAGCAGCTGGTTGAAACACAAATGTGTTAAACAATACAATATTCCATTTTCATTTTTTTTTTTCACAAAGGAATAGTGTAGTACTAACCTCTAACTTGTCAGAAATGAACTTACTGATTAAGCAATTTCATTGTCATATTTGACAAAATGCATGGTAGGAAACCATCACATAAATAGTTGCATCCCAAGTGAGAAAAGCCCTATGGTTAGTCAATAATCAAAATATCTGACAGAAAACCTGCTTTGGATATAAGATGACATATCTACAGTATTTTACTCTTTAATTGTACAATTGTCAGCTCTTTTTAAATTCTTAGCAACACTGAGCAGACAGTTTTCCTGGGCTCTTATCAATCTAATGTATACATGATTTCTGTATTAGTTATCATTACAATTTTAAATGATTTTTTTAGATGATTAGCAATTGCTGAACCACCAATTTACAGTTTTTTTGAGAGAGCCCTACAATGTTTGCTGGAATAACACGTGGGCAAAATTTATCAAATGTGGAAGTTTTACCGCACGATCGGAATTTCGATCGATTCCCAATCACACGATCAGAATTTCGATCGATTTCCGATCGTGCGATCGGAATCAATCGAAATTCCGATCGTGCGATCGGAATTTCGATAGTGCGATCGGAATTTAACTTTGGGCGATCGTTTTGCCTTTAATAAATTTGAGTTAATAACTACTGCACTTTCATTTATTTTGTCTTTTAAACATGGCACAGTGGGATATCCCTATTCACTGTCTTATCTCGAGTTATATTAACTCATTCTGTTGGAATGCTGTTAAGTTAATCCTCTTACTGAGGGGGTTATTCACTAAAGTGAATTGTTGCGTATAGGTGCGAATTCACCAGATAAAGACGGTCGCAATAGCCTGCTACTGTCCCAGTCGTGTCTTTCTAATGAGAATATTGTTGCAGTCGCGACTTTATTATGGGGAAATTGTAGCAATTTTAACTTTAAAAAATTGTTGCATCTTTACAATGGGGAAATTGTCGCAGATTGCTATGGGATTTCGCTGTTTGAGAATTCGACAGTCGAATTCGCACCTTAGTGAATAACCCCCTTGAGTCTTAAATAGCAAAGTTAGATCAGATTTATCTGCTGGCCTATTCATTCAGGACTCTGGATAGGATCTCAAAAACAGTTCATGTGCACCTCCTCTGAGCTTTCTTTTTGCTGAGTTTGGTATCATAAAACATCAGCAAGTTGTATGTATAATTTTATTTATAAAGAGCCACAAATTTACGCTTCGCTGTACAATTCAGCAATACAAATATAATACAGACATGGGAAAAGTGCATTACACAATACAAGTAAAATATCACAAGGATACTTCTCTTTACGTGCTAGGTTGTTGGTGCTAGGTTGTTGTTGACACAAGAGGTTTCAGGTCTCTGCCCCATAGAGCTTACAATCTAAATGGAATTATGGCTATACAGGTGTCCCTGTAGCAGCAATCATAAAAGGAAAACAAGCAGGACAACATTACTATGTAAATATTCATATAATCTCTAATTCATTTCTAATATTTCCCACTTTTAAATAGATCAGTAAATATTGTCCAATGTATCTCAAGCATGTGTTAGCATTACCTATGCTTATCACAGTTTATGCATATTCTTACTGGTTTAGCAAAAGCTTCAAGTACAATAGTGGAGTTAAAATTGAAAATTTTATCGGTGGAATTGGCAGATGCTTTAATGAAGTCTGCACCATATGTTGCATGTGTAGTTAGAATCCATGATCACAAACTGCTGCATTATTGCCCATTAGAAAAACAAACAGAAAAATCTTTGTTAATTTGCAAACTGTGTGCATTACCTGCCATGGCCTGTGATCAGTTATATTTGCACAAGATCCATGTTTGAATGGTCCATGCCCTGGAACACAGGTCTTCATCTGGTGTAATGCATGAGCTATTGCAAAGACTGCATTGTGAATTTTGTATGTGTATCTGAAGTTGTAGACATCATAAACAGAGTTATCAATGCTCTCCAGTCTTTCATTTCCTGTACACCAAATGGTATTTCCCTTATCTGACACTGTAGTTGTTCCGTTGTATAAATCTGGTGGTGGCCAAACACATTTGAACGCATGCTCCCAAAAATTCCTTATGAATATATCATCTACAAATTTGGTGGGATGGATGCTGTACAGAAATTCCTTAAAACCTGGAATTTTACCACTTTGAAATGCCATTCCTAGACTCCCATTTAAGGTTGTCAATATGTCTTTTCTAGGAAAGTCAGAAGTAATAGACCAGCTTGCTTTACCTACCCACACTTTATTGGTAATATTTTGAAGAGAGGACATTTCCATTAAAGGAATAAGATTTTCCATAGTAGAATATACAATGATCACAGTAGCTTTAGATTTATTGATAACATCTACTATTCTCAACACAGACTGCATAGAACTGTAGATAGGGAGTATCTCTTGGAAGGCAATGCATCCACCGTTTCTCTCAATTTCTTTGGTTAAGAGCTGAGCACCTGATGTTCCCAAATCGTGATCCGAATTTATAATACCCACCCAGGTCCAGTTAAAATATTTCACCAATCGAGCAATTGCAAACACTTCATAGTTGTCATTATTGATTGTTCTTAGAAAGGATGGGAATTGCAGTTTATCACTCAGGAGAGGGTGAGCCGAGGCATAACTGACCTATGGAATAATATCAACTCCTATTAAATAACCTATCCATTTGATGAGTCTCAACAATATGTGGATATTGGATACAATCATCACCACTACTTTAATTAATTTAACATGGGGGTGTAGTTGTCAAGTTGAGAGGTGTGTTTACCACAGTCTGAGGCAGGTGAATTCTTTTGGTCAATAAAATTATCTTAGAACAACTTTGTAAATAGGAGAAAACAGTGATATCATTAAAAATAGGGAGAAAATGCAGGGAGAGGTTTGATTTGAAGAGAATCCAGTATTTCTTCATTGTTAGTTATTTGATTATAATGTTTGATGTAATTGATACATATATTCTTAGCTTTAGCCTTAGTCACTAATCAGTGCAAAATATGCAACATAAGTAGAATTGACTACTTCTAGATTTGTTCAATGAATTTTACTTAAAGTGCACCTGTCACCTCAAAACTCTAATACTAATTTAGTTTGTACTAATGAAATGAACATTTTTGTAAATATATATGTATCGTAAAAAATGTACCTTTATACAGCGTTTCTCTCTATCATCTTCCCTGTCAGCCTGCTTTTTCTTTCTTGAGTATGGGTGGGTGGGGCTAAAAAGATGACTGACATTACAGTTCCTCCAATCAGATCCCTTAAATCAAGATCTAGCAGGAATCTGATTGGAGGAGCTATAATGTCAATCATTATTTAGTCCCGCCCACCTGACCCGGGAAAGAAAAGTCAAGCTAACAGGGAAGATGACAAAGAGAAAAACTGTTTAAAGGTGCATTTTTAAAAAATACATATATATTTACAAAAATTTTTATTTCATTAATAATGTTAAAAACAACACAATTAAAACAAATTACTATATAAAAAGAGAAAAACATTGTTTAAACAAGGTGTACTCAAGACTTCAGAATGATGCACTAATTGGTTAAATATTATTCCTTTACCTGAGGATATCTGTAGAGTCCCATAATTCTAGCTATTGGCATTGAGGCTTTAGAAGGCATATCTCCCACAATTGCACTGGGCATGACATCATTGTGGCAATTAAAATTTGGCACAAAATTTTTCTTTCCTGATAGGATCCATGATGTCCCCATCAGAGAACGTACTTCATTATAACAAGAATCAAAGAGTTGAAAGCCCAATGTAACATTGGGCAACAGGTCTGCAGAATTATTAATTTCCATGATGGTGTAGACCATAGACAGGAGGTAGCGATAATACCTGATATGAAATCTGAAACAAGTATTAACATTAAAAACTATAGACTATAAAATTATTTTAATTATATTATGTTTTTTGTAATACAGTTTTTTTATTTTCCACACCAAATATATAACCTTACAATGAAATGTTATTTTTCCTGAGATGTTGAATAATGTACATGGACTATAAACAAAGAAATACTTCTGGAGGAAGTTATTTCTAGGCTATGGTAGCATGTGCAATCTAATAGAGTTTATAGAACCGTTTCCTACCCTTACTCCTTTGTCCAGTGGGGTTATGGGGGAATATAAATATCAAGGGTAAAAAAGTCTCCTGATTTTTACTGCTTAGCCATATTTGTATTGGCAGTTTAAGGAAAGCTGCAAAGGTTGAAATGATCTCTTTAAAAAAATTACAGAAATGAAAATGCATATATATATTTTTTTTTTTTTTTCTTCTATTAAAATGTGGCAAATATCTGTTAATAATGTCTGGCCATAATAAATCTTTTGTACTCCTTTGAAACATGAAACTGGAAACTATGAAGCTCACGTGCTACACTGAACATGCTTTGGCGGTTCACGGAATTTAACTTCGGGGTAATTTGCATCCATATGTACAGCAAACAGTCCACCCAATGTAATTTCTCCAGGTAAAGAGTAACCAATCACATCTTCATTTGACAGTCTGCATCCTTTATGTGATATTTCATAAATGCCTTCACTGTACCATAAGAACACCATGATCCAGTAATAGAGGCAAATCAGGAGGGAACCTAGAAACATCTTCATCCTATTTTGTTATACAAATTACAAACATGCTCATAAGAATAAAAAATTATAAAGCTTAGATATGTCTCTGCAAGTGAAAGTGTGTTGAGCAACATAGGGCTGCAATTTAGTCAGTAGCTTTCTTAAAGGAAAAATATATTTTACTTTACCTTTATTATCCCATAGATGTCTCATGAAACAAATTAATATGGGTTATTTTGCACCGAAATCATTATATTATGAAATGCATCAGCCTTAACTCTAACTGCTAAATATAACTGCAAACATTTCCCAATGCTATCCAATATCACTATCTTATAATAAACATTATGGAATGTTGACTTGATTTTACAGAGCGATATATAAATAATATATAAGGAAAACAATTGCATGTCTCAGCTAGTGGATAAACTTTGTTATATGGCCAAGAAAATCTCCATGCATGTTCATTTTTGTCATAATCTCTAAATAGTATATAATATATATTTTGCGAAAAGTTCCTATGGGTTGTCTTGTGCTGAAAGTATAGGCATATAAACTGATTGTGTATTGGTCAGCACAAAATATCAAATATTTGGCAAATAATATTACTGACATAGGACATATCCCATGCTTCATCTTGATTTCAGTGCAAATTGAAACGATTATAAAATGTGTTCACAGAGTAAGATACGTACATTCCAGATAAATTTAAAAACTGAGCTTTGGGCACACTTACTGAATATTTCTAAAGCATAATAGAAAACAACTGGATCAGGGCGAGGTCTGTTTAGCAACATGACAAAATCATTAATTCAACTTCAACATTGAAAGCCTACTATGCTATTCTACATGGGAAATGGGATTTTTGGATGGTGCTGGACAATAGTTTTCAATTAAATCTCACCAATAAAACAAAATATGTGTTATGCTGTTTACTTATATATGCAATTTTTCTAAACTTTAAGTTGTTGGGAAGGGGTAGAGAAAAAAATACCTATATTATACACTGGGGATAAGGTGCCCACCTACATAGACATACAGATAGCCAGTGTACCTGTCTTTACATATTTAGAGTATTTACTAAAATCAGTTACACCATAATGATACATAATGTTCATGTGAGTATTCACTTTAATAATTGAAAGGAGAGTAACATAAAATATAAAAACTCTCAATTACATTTATATTCACTATGTAATCAACCTGTGCTTCCAAAAATACTAAATTGTATAAAGCATGATATGGCTTTCTGAAGGGCTTTCTGAACATCTCAGTGGTTGGCACTGCTGCCTTGCCACGCTGGGTCCTGGGTTCAATTCCACCCTGGACTTCATCTGCATGGAGTTTGTATGTTCTCCCCACACCTGTGTGGGTTTCCTCTGGGAATTCTGGTTTCCTCCCACAATCCAAAAACATACATCTGTGTGTGTCTATGTGTGTATGACAAAATAGGGAAAACTAGATTGTAAGCTCCATGGGGCAGGGATTGAAGTGAATGATGAATCTCTGTGAAGTGCTGCGTAAAATAGTAGCACTATATAAATACATACATACATGTTTTATCTAAAGCACCATAGCAATAAGACTGGTTTAGGTCTGTTTAACAAACACATAAAACACAACTGATATCAATAAAGAAAACAGAAAGCAATAAAATTCATGAATTCAACCTAAAAGACACAATGTTTTGCTGTAATCAAACAAAATTTTGTAGTTATGCACATAGAGATTTCTTACCTTAAAAAATAAAAAGAATTCCCTTTTACTCCATGAGTATATGTTGGAATAAGAATGAGCAAGCCAGATCTAAACGTCCACAGGAAAACTCCTTGTTTACCGGAAATAAAATTCTACACTTAATATAGTTCCACATTCAAATGAATGTTTAATGTTTTGTTTCTGAATGTCTACTAATTGTGCTGGAATCTCAACTCAGCCCCCCCATATCTGCTGCAATTTTTACAATCCATATTATATAAGACCACTAAACCTGGATATAAGTATGCAGTGGTAAAGGGAGTTATAATTATACGAACACTTAAAAAAGAAACACTGTCATTATGTAAAATCATAATAATTATGTTTTCTTACAGTAGAAACCACTGATTAGCAGGATCTCTTCAGGGGAAAATGTTGTTACTAAATGTAATTGTTTGGACCTGCTGACTTAGGAGATTCTGCTACAGGAACTCATTCAACATAGTGGTTTACTAAAACAGGTTACAGTTATTTGAACATGGTTAGAATGTGTACACATCATTAAACAGATTATAATTCTATAGGAATGTGGCTTATTACCTATACTAATTGTTTTATTGGAGTTTTTCTGCAATCATGTGCATGATTCAATATTTTGGCATCTTTAAGGAGGGGCATCATTCATTGTGGCTAAAGTAGTTTAATGTAAGTCAATATGGGACTGGGAAATGATCCTAGTACCAAGTGATCTAGTGCAATAAGGGCCTTTGAATTTTGCCAGGAGATATGGGCTGCAGGAATTAACATAAGAGCACATAAATGAAAAGCTCAAATAAGCAATCAATGGGGATCCTTTGTTGGAGAGTTACTGTTCTTAAAACGAGGGAGGTCCTGTGTGTTATGGTGCAGTAGTACAGACCAGATTGGGTTACACATATGAATCAAATGATTTTTTACTAACAAAGATCCACTTTAAACTGAGGAAGACATGGTGTTAAACCTCACTTTCTTTACTCCATGTGAGGTGAAAGAATTGTGGGGGGACATTTACCAAAGGTTTGAGGTGATGTAAAATGGGAGGGATCCATGGGTTAAGCCCTTTCCCTGGGACCAGAAACAAATTATTACTTATAGGATGCAGTAGAAATACCTGTGCACTGACCCATACTATACCCCCTACCAATCACATTAATAGAAAAAATATAATAAAGCAGTGTCAGATTGGAGTGCTAGGGCCCACAAGGAAACAAAAAAATCAGAGGCCCAGTGATAAAAATATTTCCTTCTAGTCTCTACATTTTACTCATTAGTCCCTATGATAACCTTGTACTCGCCCTATTTTTGTCTTCAAACTTGAGCCTGCTTTACACTTCCCCTTTTTGCTGTTGTACCTCTTGAGGAACTAAGGCATACTAGGCTTAGAAACAGGACCTCTTGAGGAGCTAAGGTACACTGTGACACTATTATGCCTATAGAGATGGGAATGCATACTGGGTAGGTTATGGGATCCTCTTTACCATGATAAGACTTGACGCTGGTTAACAACGAAGTGTGGAATCTAATGAGCCCCCCAAGTAGGTATGGACTTTTTATCTAGGGACTCCAAGGTCGCGGCCCACACACCAGTACATTTTGGAAAATTGTCCTTTAGACAAATAAATACTTGTTTTGATGTAAATGAAAGTGTTGCATTCTCAACAAAAAGATGCAAAGCATTCTGTAACAATGCAGTTGAAGTAAGGTTGTTAATGAACACTGCAGAAAGTAACAACTTTTGCAAAATACACAGGTATAGAAGTGGTCAAATTGTCACAAATTCATGCATTCCACTGGACAGTTGACACATTGATAAATATGCCCAATAGTCCCAAAATTCTTCACTCTGGGACAACAATATTAAATACATAAAAGTGATTTCTGCACCTGTTTCCTCACCATTTATTGACAAATTAAATGTCCCCTGACTAATATGGTCAATACTACCATATACTGTACATGTAACACAGTAGTGACAGCATCATACACAATATGCATTGATCTATCTGTAATATAACCTATAATCTCCTAAAATAGCCTGCAGAACATCTACAGAACATAGTTCACATCACCCCAGGGTAAATCAAACTAGCTCCCACTTGATTGTGTCTGTTCTTACTCACTATTTGTGAAATGTTATCCCATTTGTGTGCCAAAAATAACATTAATTTACAGAGGACCAATATTTTCATACAATAAAATAGAAAATAGTTTATTGAAGATTACTGAACAATTACTTTTCATACACACCACAGTAGATATCTCATACCATATTGGTCCCATTCTGGGTTACTAGAAGTTCAGTAGAGATGGACTGTTCCAGCACTTTGGAATTTTCTAACCCTTTCCTAAAGCCTTTGTAACCACTGAGTGGTTAGCATGCTCACTGAAGAATAACTACCACTGCTATTGATAATTTGTATAGTGCTATATTTTTTCTATACTTTTTGACATTTATTCGGTGTTTTATTATAATAGCTAAACTGCTTAGTTGGATTTTATCCCCATTGATTATGACAAATCTTCTAACATGGTTCAGAGCTTAGTAGTAGTGATACACTTCTATCCAGCCAGCCAGTACTTGTTCATCATTGCATAATCTTATAAGTAGAAATGGTTCATAACAACGGTGGGGTAAACCTTTCCCTTCAGAATTAAAGAGAGGTTAATAATGAGTGCTCATAATGCAATGCTGGCCTTCAGCACTGCATTACTTCCATTGACATGGAAAAACTACTAACACCATAAACAGTGCTAGAAAATTAGTGTCAAACTAATAGACTGCTGCCAAAGCAAAATGACTGCACCTTCTATTTATGGAGCAAATAAACAAGGGAAACGTAATATATTAAAATACATATTGAAAAGAAAACCTGTAGAGAGGTGAGGAGGTGGTCCTAAGAACCCTGCCTTAGTCCTTTCTTACATTGTGAAAGAGAGGAATCTGGCAGTCTAATAAGGGTAAGCTAATTTGCTAGCATATAACATGGCAGCCAGCTTGTGACTTTAGCTCCTCTTTAAAGATTTCTTTGTAAATTCCTTCTGTTCATTATCACTATCTCTCTTAGAGAGGGGGTTTAAGGTGAGCACTCCAGACTGACCCTCTGAACTTAAGGTATGTAAGCAACCAACTTGGTTGACATCTACAGGCAAATATAAGTGTGGTATTCGGAGGTGCATATGTTACATGTACATGAAGGTGACTGACAATTTTTCTAGTACTGTCACGGTGAAACAAAATAATATATCTAAATATATCAGTTGCAATACTTGAAATATTATTTATTTATTTACATGTGACATGTGGAAGGTACAATATGTGGGGAGAACCACAGGGCCCAAAAAAGATTTACACAAAAGAACGCGATAATGACATAATCAATGGGAAACCTACAAAAGTGGGTAAACATTTTAGACAACATAATAATCTGATTAGTTTGGGTGTTCGGGGTACTGAACGAATAACATCAGGATCACGTGGATGAGATTTGATCAAACTATTGAGCAAAAGAGCAGTGGATTGAATACTAGACTACCAAGAGGTCTTGATATTCTTTATTGGTCTTCTGAATAACTTTCTTATTTTCTTTCCTGATTTTGCATGCATTTATTTGTATGTACTATTTTTGTATGTATGTATCCAGTTTTCTAATAGGAAATGGATGTGTATACTTTGAATAGAGAGAACTTCCCAGCACTCCAATATATTAAAAAATTACTTTATTGCCACCACATGGGTAAAAATAAGCTCCAGATACTTGTACTGACATCATTATTGTGGCCAGGATATTACCGGTCGCATGATTGGTTGTGACGTTGGGGGCGTGGCTTAGGTGGAACGCGCGGCCATGCAGACATGCGCATTATCGGCGATTAGACGCACATACTGACACCAATGGCTGCACAGCAGGAATTGATTGGAAACAGCTAAGGGTAAGTGAACACACTATTTAAACTCAATCTGAATGTGACACTGTAATGCCATGATTAAGCGCAAGCCGCGAAACGCGTAGGCATTGCGGCATGTTTTTAATGTTTTTATTTTTACCCATGTGGTGGCAATAAAGTAATTTTTTAATATATTGGAGTGCTGGGAAGTTCTCTCTATGGTTTTGCTACAACGGTCCACTGTTTCCCGGGCACCCATTTGACTTCTATTGGGGATTGAGCGGCGGTACTAGCTGTAAGTAGCTACTTACTAGCATTTTTCTTATACTTTGAATAGCACCAGGCTTTGTAGAATGCATTATAATGTGAAACATTCATTCATATATATGTGTCTCTTTGTGGCATGAATTAAGATGAAACCCTGGATTTGCTATACCGTATAACAGTGGTTCTCAATCCTTTTTTGCTGTGACTCTTTATCCATGACTGCAACAATTTTAAAGTTGCGACCGTGACAATAATTCCATAGCAAAGCATATAAGCATATGGGAATATTGTCGAAGTTGCAAATTTACTATAGAATTACTGTCGGTCACGACTTCACTATAGAAATATTGTTGTGACTTTAATATAGCAATATTGTCGCGGCCGTGACTTTAAAATTGTAGTGATCATGGATAAAGGGTATCAAAAATCCGCAACAACCCTTGGCAAAGTGTCATTCGACCCCAAAAAATGTTGCGAACCCCAGGTTGAGAACCACTGCTGCATAACATTAATATTCCTTAATGAAGTAATCAAATACATTCTTATTTGGTATTGGAATGAAATGTCATTACATTTTGTAGGTGTGTCACTTAAAATTAGGCTCTATACAAAGGCGTATGTCAGTTAAGTTATTTGAATAAATGCTGATAAGTGCAAAACGCATTCGATCTAAACGCTACTATTAATATTTTCTAATCCACCTTCTAGTTTTTCATTGTAGGATAAAAGTTACATTTGAATCTATCCGGAGTGCCAGAGTTGGATTCTCATTTTCAAATAAAACTGGCAAATGTGACACAGTACCCAATTTTCTACGTTGACAGACTCTGACGCTTACTGAATAGCTGCGTAAATTTGGGACCGGCATCCAAATGGGCCACAAAAATTTGATGAATATTTGAAAATCGGAAAGTGGCGAATGAACATGAATTCTTATCTTTGCTCGACTGTCACACATTTTTATAAATAAGCCTGAAAATTTTCTGTAATGCTGGATAAAAGGACATGTTTTTCTGCTTTGTGTAGGCCTATTAGTTTTTTATTGAGAATAACGCAGTCACACTAAGGCAAATGATACAAACACACATAAATGTCCCAGGATAGTCTCAGGGGGTAATTCGCCATAGTGCGAAGTGAGCTCTGGATCCTCCGCATCACTTCGCACACACTGCTATGCGCTCGCTGATGTCCTGCACGTGGACATCACCGAACGCTTTAAAGGGAATCCAGTCTTGGAGGGGCGACTCGAGTGGTCTCGCCGAGACTGGAATCCCTTTAAAGCGTTCGCTGATGTCCGCGTGCAGGACATCAGCGAGTGCATATCAGTCAGTGCGAAGTGATGCGGAGGATCCAGAGCTCACTTCGCACCATGGTGAATTACCCTCTCTTTAGAAACTATGAAATAATACTGAACTTTTTTCTTTACTTTTTTTTAAGTGTTTTTTGGGGGTGGATGGTCATTTAAGTTAATATATATTTAATATATAAAATATTTACTTTATATATTAGAATATAAAAAGTGTTTCTTGTAGGGTATTACTGTTTAGACAAAAAGATATAAAAATGACATAATCTGGAACCAGAATATTACATTTATTTGTATATGTATTTATTGGTGAACCTTTGTAACCTTTGTATTATGCTGAACTGGTACTAAATCTTTCTGTATTTTCCAGTTCTCTCTCCCGAGTCTTTTGTTTATTTGAGATTCTGACAACCTATAATTATCCTTTCATATTATTAAAATGCAATCTGTGCCAGATGGTCACGCACAAAGCAATATGGAAAAAAAGTGAAAGGTTTGTCATTTTCTTTGTAATTAATCTCAGATAAACAATTCACAGTTCAGTAAGTGAGATATTTACAAAGATCTATACAAAATATGTGCATAAAGAATAAACACAAAAAATACTTAAAAGTTCCGCACTCTTATTTAATCCCTTACGGTAAATTACCAATCGCTTGCCTTAAAGTAAAACAGGTACATGTGTGCAAAAAAAAAACCAAATGCAATAATGACAAGATTAATCATCTAAAAAAGTTATGCAAAATTCATCACAAATAAATTTCACCTAATTAATAGATATACAACTAAAAAATGAATTGAAAACAGAATACAAATTTATGAGATGATAACCCCTCCAATAAGAGCCTGTATAAATGAGGGACAGCCCACTTAAGGGCTTGCTGCAATAAATATTAAATCTACTAGAATACTACAAGGTTTCATCTAGAAGCTGTACAAAAATATACTATTCTAAAATAGAACCAAATATATAACAAAAGTAGATAGCATATGTAAATACATAGGAGAGAAAAAACATGGTTAATGATACATATATAAATTCACCCAAATGGAATTCATATCAACAGAGCTGGCTCCATGATGTTAAAAAACAGACAAAAGACAATGGGGTTATTCACTAAGGTGCGACTTTGACAGTCGAACAGCGGATTCCCATAACAAATCTGCAACAATTTTCCCATTGTAAAGTCGCAACCATTTTTTAATGTTAAGATTGCGACAATTTTCCCATAATAAAGTCACGACAGTGACAATATTCTCATTATAAAAATGCGACTGCGACAGTAGCAGCCTATTGCGACTGTCATTATCTGGAGAATTCACACCTATACGCAACAATTTGGACTTTAGTGAATAACCCCCATAATATCTCAACAAGTTGTAATCACGTAGGGTTGTATGGTATCTCATTCAATCACGCAAACTCTTTGGTATAATGAACAAACTTGGCATCACTCAAAGTTGAAGAATGAAAGGCCCCAACACGTGTTTAAATGTAACATAATGCTTAAAAGGAATCGGTCCCATATGAATCAGCTACACTTAAGTGGTACAATAAATCTGATAGAGTGAGCTCAAATGTTACAAAACTGGTCTGGTCAGTTATGGTAGATCCTTATTGTAAGTCCAATATGGTACAGGGTTTAATCTACAGAGGGCTTACACAGTTCCACAATGATAAACTCAAAATAATAATTGTGCTTGTGACCCCCAAGGGGACTCGATTCCTGCCTTGATCTAGTACCTTAGGACCTACTCCGTTTGTCTGCCAAAGAAACTGAGTAATCCAGCATTCACCATCAGTTGCAGCTCACAAAATAACAGGATCTAACAATGTAGGCAAATAGTCCTCGGGAACAGCAGGCCCAGTTTTTATATATTTAAAAAGATCCAAGCACACACTGTTAGGAAAGATGTCATTTTATTATTTTCTCAGTTTACACTAATCTTAATAGTCCTATTTAATAGGTATGTAATGAAGCACAGGGCACTGTAGAAACTTTTTATAATGAAATACTAAAAGTATTTAATGGTCAAAACATATAGCACATAATACAGACAAAACAATGTCAGAACTAAATAGAAAACAAATTTCTTTCCGCACCTCCCCATGACACATTTGCAGCCAGAATTACAGATTGTCTACTAGACTTTAAGGAAAACTAATTTCTCCATGAGGCCATCAGACTGAAGTGCAGGATATTATAGCCCATGAGATCCTAGATGGGGTTGCTCAAAATAATAAAATATTGTTCACTTATCATGGATCCCTCTGGGAGGAATATATTGACATAACATTGGACAGAATTTAATAAAATAAAAAATATCTATATTGAGATGTCAAATAAAATTTTACTGATATTGTGATATCGATATTACCAATATTGCGATATCAAACAATTTTTACCAATATCACGATATCGCTATTGCCGATATCACGATATTGGACGGTTTTCGCTATTACAATATCGAAATTTGATCAAAAACTTTAATCTGTTTATTTCTATGGAAAATCAATAATATCGATGGGAAATTTGATATTGCAATATCGATATTAACAATTTTGCAATATTGGCAAAAAAAGTTTACTATCGTGATATCGGTGAATTCAGTATTGTGATGTTAATATTCTCTTATCTTTATGAATGTCTATAGCTTTATTTCTTGCACAGCCCTTTTTGGAATGATTAATTTCTACATCTGCACTTGGGCATCTTATTCTTTAGTATAATCAAAAACTATTACACTTTTACAAATTCTGTAAAATTGTCTTTTTCTCCTTTTGTTTTTCTTGTTTATTTTGTTAGGTTTAGTCCATTTTCTATGCATTTTTGTTGGAAGCACACACTACAACTGACAAGCCAGTATGGTCCATTTTATATACCCATTGCTTCTACCAAAGCAAAAGTACACAAAATTTTCAAATCTATTCGATAAGACAATTTAAATGTAAACAAAAAAAAAATTCATCTAAGAAATTTAAAGCAATCATAAACTGCAAAAAAAAAAAAAATTAAGACCAATTGATTACTTTATTAGAATACCAGTAAAATGCACTATAAATGAATTGCAAGGTGAAATCACTTTAACTTACTAATATGCCATCAGTAATACCATAGCATACTAAATATATTTTAAGGTGAATGTCACATTTAAGAAAATTCCTACAAAGCTCACCCTGGGATACCTGCTACCATGACTGAACAGGGGAGAACACTATTTGGCACATTTACTAAAGTCAAAAATGTTTCTCAACTAGTAAATTCAGAAGAAGCAGTCTGTATTTAACAATATCACTGTTTTCTCCTATTTACTAAACTGTTCAAAAACAACTTTATTCCCCAAAAGAATTCTCCACCCTCAGGCTAGCATAAACTTATTCTTGCCTATGGAGTTGGTCCTGTCTTTTAATGCAATCCAAAATATTTCCTCATCGAAATAAATATCGATATTGATCTGTAATGGAAAGAACTGTCATTGAAAAGCATTGCATAGTGTGCCCCTTTTAACAGACAGATAACAGTTTATTTCAATGGGGAAACAGTTTTATCAATCCTTTCTAAATAAGAGAAATCAAAAAGTACAGAGAAATGAGGTGAAATCAATTCATATGATTGAACCGGTCTTACTAAATATGTCCCATATTCATGCATTCCAGGTGAAATAATGAACTATTAGATTAAATAAACATAAAAAGCTCACATCAAAACCACGCCATCTATTAACTGACCCATAGACCCACTCCAGGTACTCCAAAACAAAAAGGCAAGTTACAGTATATCTAGGGCCCTGGTGCCTCTTTATAAGCCTCTATGTTACAAGGGGACTGAAGCAGAAAGTGATACACTGTCTCAAGGCAAAAATCAAGGCACTCCACAAAGCTTCAGTAGAAACAATTATTTATTTGTGATGGTAACTGCAGATATATATACTGTATGTACTGTATATATATATATATATATATATATACTGTATATAAACAAACATAGCACCCTACTGAAAGTCAATTAATTACCTTGGTACATGTAGAAAAAATAACATGCGTATAAGCTGCTATAGCACACAAGGATTTTAGGAAAAATACAAAAAAAACTATTACTACATCACCTAAGTTGACGTTTCGGTCAACGAATGAGACCTTTATCAAGACAACTTAAAACAACATTAAAATTGCCTTTAAATAGAATACATTTTGATGGTGATGCATTCTGGGAGCATGGGTGTGTCTATTTAAATGCAATTTTGTTGTTCAGTCATGAAAATGAAATGTCAGGAAATTAAAAGAGATAAAGTAAACGCTCCTTTAAATGTTGAATGTATAACCCCGGATGAAGTACTACACCGTCTTTAA